>JACEFZ010027784.1:0-223704 GCA_014155875.1 Cepaea nemoralis | reverse complement strand
TTCTGCTCTGGACCACACACTTTCCCACGCATCTACAGGAATGTTCGGTTTTATACGTTAGTCAGTTTGGTTTGCTAGACACAATCTATAACCATGAATGTGGTAATTTAAATGAACTTGCACCGGTCTGGCCAAGGCTGGGGCTTCTTTTGCAGGGCCAATGGGGGGGGGGATGGGGGGTATGGGCGATTTTGCCAATAGAGGTTTACAGGTGGGCAAGGACCCACCTCACCGTCTACAGATCACCAGGAAGCTAAATAGACTATGCGGCGCGATGGTAGAAAAAAGGGACAAAGGGTGAGATAGCGAGAAGGTTCCCATAGGGACAAGTCCACACGGATTTTTCAAGGAATTTATTCTATAGCATCATAACTACCGTCCAAGAAACAAAGGGCCGATCTCTGAAGCGGGACTTCACCCTTGCTAACAAACCTATAGGGGTTTTATCTCACTTCTGTTTTGTATTGTTTTTTTTTGTTGGAATAGAAAAAGTATTGCCAGAATTGTCGCCCATACTCTGCGACAGGACTTTCAAGTCCTAGGAGATCACAGTAAGTTACCCCGCATCTCCCGGTTGGCTTTCGACAGAATCGGTTTTATTTCTTCTCTACCATGCTATGATATTCTTATGGGACCAATGCAAGGAGAAAAATGCCGTTGAACAGACGCAATCACTGTTTATTGCCTTCATCAAACATCACAAAGGCATTTCGATTTGTTCAGTCGTGAGGTTCTGTTCAAGGCACTAAGAAGCGTGGTGCTCACCAAGGTCCTTCGGACCATTGTGGACTCATCCAAAGGATGAAGGGTTGTAATCCCGTTTGATGGTGCAACTTCTGAAGAATGAAAACAACGAGTGGCGTAAGCCAAGGTGTATTGTGTCCTGCTCACCCTCTTTGGACTATACTTTCACTTCTACTGAACTCTGACTTCATGATCAGGATGGTGGCTTACATTAACCCCGCTTCAGATGGCGGCCTCTACAATGCTCAGAGATTGAAGGCCAAGACCAAAATTCGGAGAGGTATTGATCCAGAGAGTGCTTTTTGCAGATGCGCGCATTTACTACCACTGAGGGACGAATGCAAGTCTGATATCTGCATACATTCCCCGTGTGTTTTTTCTGACTTTGACTTTAACAATTAGTCAAAAAGACGACACAGATTATCACAGTTGCAATTGGTTACATCAATCTTTATGACGACACCAACTAGAGAGGGTCGACATACATATTCTAGTCAGATGTAAATAGAATATCCCTAAATCAGGAATGAATAAACATAAGGATGGTAAGTGCCATCACACACACAATGAAACAGGTTAGAAAGGAGTCTGGGAGAACAGGAAGTTTACTCCCAAAACAAAAGTCCTTGTCATCAAGCCTTGTACTTAGCACTAGCAGTGAAACCTGCGCCAACTTATTCCACACCAAGAGAACGTTAACAGTTCATATGCTGGTTCAGATTTCTTCGGTATTAAGTGCACAGAAAAATCGCAAAATAGTGAAGTATTTGAAGATCATGATGTGTGACGTTTTCATTCCTAGCTCAGTCGTATAGACTGAGATAGAGTCGCACATCTTTGGAGCTGGATGATGGTAGACTATCAAAGGACCTTGTGTTGGTGCCTTACAGTAGGGTAAGAGATTCAGTTCGGCTCTACCACGATACCCAGATGTGGTACAGGGACATGATTGCTACAGGCATTGCTAATGCACATTGGAGGCAAGTGCGCTTCTGAAGTGTCCATGGAGGATCAAACATCAGCAATGGAATAAAGACACAAGGGGAAAAATATGCAGATAAGTCACACACCGAGCCGGGAGAATTAGGATGGTGCTGATTGTGGGAAAGTGAATTGTTCACATTGCACCACTGTGAACGGACATTACAATTCCTAATGCTATTCATCACATTCGCTACCGCCCTAGTAAACGTTGTTATGCCTTTAAAGCACACCTCGTCTTCAAGAGGGAAGGGTGACAACTCCATAGTTAGTAGTGCGTGTTAGTTAGTAGTTAGTAGTTAGTTGGTTAATTGGTTAGTTGGTAGTTAGTAGTTATGGTTAGTTAGTTAGTTCGTTAGGTGTGAGTTATTTAGGCTGTGTTAGGTTGGTTAGTTAGTTGGTTAGTTCGTTAGTTAGTTCGCTCAGTTAGTAGTGTTAGTTAGTTAGTTAGTTATTATTTTATATTCTCGTGCATCCGTCTTCGGCCTGGCCAAGGTCGTCCGAAACCACAGTGCCTACCGCAAGCATGTCAGCGTGTCCTTCTTTGGACACCCAGCCTGCACTAGGCACGAAAATGAAAATCATCTTTGCCCAGCTGTGACCGCTTCCCGTCTTCGGGATCATCTGACCGCTATCGCCTGAACATACTCGTTCACTAAGGAACATGCCCGTGGATGGTATGGTCCCAGCATGATGCTTTCACTACTGCCATGACTTCAAGTAGTTAGTACCCTTGTTGTGCAATTGGCAAATGCACCAGCAATCTCCTTCATCCTGTTCCCCCAGCTTGAGCCGTTTAACGTTGGCCGTCCGGCAATGTACTTCTCACGCGTCGGAACGACAGAACACCTGTGTAAATGGACAGCCTTCATCCTCTAAAGCCACATTTTCGAAGTATCAAAGCTATACTCCTCATCCACAGCATCAGAAGTTCTTGTCTGGATTTCTGCCATCTTGGAGCAACTTGACAAACATACGTACATCACCTCTTCGGCACTTTATACCCATCCTCGCTAGGTTCTAAATCGTCGAAGGAACTACTACAGCGTTGAAGAATGTCTGCCGCGTTGGACCCCACATCCCCCACTTAAATATTTTTCAAACTGCTGTCTTGGCCTTCTTAATCCACCCTGTAGTAGATATTGTGTGTTTGCTTTTGACTCTGGCGGGTATACCTTCTTCGGCAGATGGTGTTATTATTGGTTCCCTCATTGGTTGGAAAACTGAAGAAAGCTACACATCGCTCCTATATGCTGTATTCTGCACACCCAAGCCGGGTTTAAATTTACGCATAGCTTGTCTGTCATCCTAATAAATCCTTCATCTGGCTTATTGGCTGATGAAAACAACGTCAAGGTCGCCATCTGCCTACTCAACACAGTAAAGGACAGGACCTTTCGATAAGAAGATCAACCCAGCCCACCCACCCCCTCTCCTCCACTCCCCACCCTGCATCCCTCACCCAGGCCCCCACCCCTCCCCCCACACTTCTCTGTTTTCCCCCCCCACCCCCTCCCACCGCACCCCTTACCCCCCTCCCCCCCTTCCCATCCTACCCTCCTCTCACCCACCCCCCCAGCCCTCCCACCCACGCCCCCGCCCCGATGACATCTCCAGACTGCCAGGTCTGGAGTCTCAGGAATGCTAAAACATTACCGACACTTCTAATTAACCTGTCTAACGACACGCGCTGAATACCTGATTTAGAAACTCACCATCGAAACAACAACTATAAATCCACTGACCGCAACAACGAGCATAAGCCAATCAACACCGGCCCCCCGCGCACTCTAACCCCCCAACCCCTTCAAACGTCCATATACACCCCCCACCTCCATACAGCCTACCTTAAGCCTGCGCCACCAATAACTTGCCAAGAGATCGCAAGCAGCCACAATAATTATAGCAGTTCTATGCAGCCGGTTTGGGAGGACTGATAAAACGATGGGATAAGTGCATCAACATAGGTGGAAATTATGTTGAGAAATAAAGGGACAATGTGTGTATAAAAATAAACTGGTTTCAAGTTGTTATCATGTGTAGTTATTTTTCTACAGCCTTTTGTGACTTACTTATTAAATTACCCTCGTAATTAGACTACTGGTTCCTGTTAGAAATCACAGCCCAATGGTGGGAAGCGAACCAAATAGCTTTTGAGCTAGTGGCGGACACCGAAAGCACTTAGCCAGCCACACACTTGTAATAAAATAATTTTTACAAATATCATCTTCATAATTATTATACAGATAAGGTTAATCATATAGGGCTGTGACGTGCCTTTACACGTTCTAGGCTACTGTGTCATGAAGTTGGGTGACTATTTTCATTTCCTTTCTGAATACCGATATCTACCATTTAAAAAATATGAAAGCACCCAGCGTCCATTTAACGTTTCTTAGTCGACCTCATACCAAACTGGAAAGACAGAAAATAACGTTTCTGCCAATACTTAGAAGTGAACCTGGACCCCTGAGTTGGTCAGCATGAGTACTAACTACTGCCTACTTGCATCTGGTTTTGTTTGGAAGAAGTTGCAGAAAAATCCCACATGCACACCACGCGCTTTTGATCATCGGTAGTGTCTGCCCTTCACGCAAATGTTCCAACTTCATGTCATATAGGAGTGGTCTGCGCCTGTGTTTGAGGTTTTTGAAGTGTGTGGCCTTCTTTGGTCAGGTAATAAGCTGGGCAAGACCTTTCTTCACCTGGACGCGGGGCATCCAAGAAGCCGTGTGATTACCGAAGAGAGCATCCACCATAATCGAATGATGAAACCTATTGAGAACAAAAACCATTGCACGCTGCGAGATTGCAGGATTCACAGCGATTCCAATGATAATGTATGTGTAATCTCCACTTCTTGCATACCTCGAGTTGGAACACCCGAAAGATGCAACAAATACTTCTTGCTTACTGAAGTGGAGCTACATTTAATCATTCCATAAAGTGTGGACAACTCGACACGATCGAGTTCGCAACAGCAACACGATTATAGTTTTCACAGCTGCCCATTATTATATCTGGAACATCGACGGCATGCTGTCATTTATCACTGTCAATCACTACCAATGTATTCATTAATCTTATAATAAACTTCATAGTGGTGTTGGGGGTTCAACAAAAAGCTCAATTAAAAAAAAATAGCTCAAAAGCTATTTGGTAAGGGGGCTAAGTGGTCTCGAGGTATGGTGTCCGCTCGAGTGCTTGGGAGGTCCCGGGTTCAGGCCGCCGGTGAGGACCGGGATTTATTTAAAAAATCCACCTGGACTTCCAGTAATAACATTTCCCCTGGTCTCTGGGTAGTGAGATCGACCGGCCGTGTGTATTGTTGCAGACGTAAAAAAATCCCTTGGCAATTGGAAATTGAAAAAGAGTAGCCTAACGGCGCTGCCCGGGCAAAATTTCGAGTTAAAAATCTACCCAAAGTATTTCAGGATCCTCGCCGGTGCAACGGAGTTCGTGCATTGAGCTGAGTTTCTCCAAACTCAGGTTTGAGTAAGGAGGAAAACGGAGCACTTATGGGTTAAACCGTGTGCCGTGATGTTGATCCAACGACTAAACTAAACATAGTAGTGTGGTGATTTCGATCACAGGAATGTGCGAAAGATAACACCGCAGTATTACGAATAAAGGGATGCCTTGTAAAGTAAATTAATTAGAAAAATCAGACGCAGATCAAGAATTTTTGAGCAGGTTATAAGAAAAATACGCTTGATAACTTAGTGAAAGCAGAAGTCGGATGTGTTGGCCTAACGGCGCAAGAACGCAGCTCTGCTGTAAACAGGCACAACGCAATCACGTCCGGAAACAAACTCCGGATGAACGAAGAAGAAGAAGAAGAAGAAAAGTCGGAGTGGGTTCGCCTGTTGGCGAGGGACACTGTTAATAGGGAAAGCTAATCCACACGCAAAATGCAGTCCATCACTACCATAAAAAGTGTGTCTGGACTACGCTTGACTTCAAAGCAAGCAAGCGAAAAAAAAAACACTTGATGGAAAATTAGCAAGAAGAAGACAAAGAGATAAATGTCTGCATAACCTGGTCAAATGGCATAATCGGACAAGATCACAGACCTTTTCAAGACTGGTGATCCTATATACAACGGAGACTCATGATCGCCCAATGCTCATGGGCATGTCAGATGATGATGATGATGATGATGTACATCACTACAGGCACCAACTGCCTATTTCCTGCTCGTAGAGAACCCCCATGCAAGCATTCTGCCACACGTGCACGTCGTGCACCATCAACATTTTGAGACAGCAAATCTTGCTGTGGCTGCACCTTTTTCGAAATTGGAGGAAAGATAATGATTGTTCCAAATGTGCTGCGTTGAATATCCCGAGGCATCTATATGACACAGTGATCTTGTGAGATGCCCAACCACGACTGCCCACGATTATCGTCATATGCCATGATGATGATGATCTATGTGACAGGAAGTGTTTCGCTAGTCTTTTAATAAATTTAGTTAGCATGTACTCGACAGGAAGTTACAGCCAACCCCAGCACTTTGGCTTTTCGTGATTTCAGCGCAAGTTTTACGTTCAGTAGTTTGCCACTGCTTTCTAAACGACAGGCACCTATACCTTTTCACGAAAAAAAAAAAAAACAACAACCCAGCATCGCAGTGTTTCGAACTCAGGTATACGGGATTACGAATCCCGAGACCGGTTCGCTAGTCACCAAACAAAAAATCGCTGCTCTCACACATTGAGATGGAAAGCCTACCACGGTCTCACTGCCATCGCTCACAAGGTGTATGTACAAAAGACTACCCCTATGAAAAACACTGAAAAAACAAGCCGCTCTGCATATTATCCGTTTTTAGAGCTCTGCCTGGAACAATGCAGAAATCGCGAGTCAAGACCATGATCCAGGAAACAGTACATTGTGCTGTGGAATGTTGCCGTACTAAAGCATAGAACCGCTCTTTGGTTGGGAAGCCACCAGAGTCCCAACGAGCCCACAAACTGCTGCTGTTTCGTCATCTGCTGCTGCTGCCTTCCATATCCTAATGAAGCACAGGCCCTCAAGCAATTGAAGACAAATCTTTTGTATATTTGTTCACGGCTAATTGCGTTTTTCAGCTAAAGTTTTCTAATGGATGAGGTAGTCAGTCTTACGCTAACCCGCCTTAGTCGCCCCTTACGGCATGCATGACAGGTAACAGTGCAACCATTTTCTGCCTCAATGCGAATTCGAACCCATGACCACGGGTCGACAGTCACTGCGCTACAAATCACAGTTTAAAATATTGGAGTTGATTGCGACGTCCTGTAAAGGTCAAGTAAATAACTGTAAGTTATGTTTGGTCTGATCGTATACCCTGGGGGATCCAAGTTTTCACAATATGCCCAAACTGAGGTGGGAAGGAGAAGGCTGGGTGAGACAGTAACTACTGACTTGAAGTTATAAAAAGTTTCAAAACGATAATGAAACAATTATAACACGCTGCACTCAGGAAACAGGGAGGGTACGACCATTGAAACTGAACTGTAATAACAGCTATGAAATATGCAACATTATCAATGGAAGCAGTTCTCACGAAGCACGTCTTAAAAGATTGCTATTTACTGTGACCATCGATTGGAATGCTGTTGCCCCGTGCTCGTCTCTTGAAATGTATGCCCCGAGCGATCTTCAGGTGAAGTTATACACAAGTCTCAACTGTGACCTTCTGTCTTGTCTGTACACCCGACTGCGCTTGTTCATGTCTGTATTTTTATTTGTCATCCCCAGGCAGGCAGAGAGATGTAGATAGATTAATCGTTAGTCCGAGGTTCCAACTTCACGACAAAGGGTCACCCCATAATGCGCTGTTCCTGTGCCAGTGAATATAATACGACATGCTCCTCACTGTCCTATGTGAAAAGTGGAACAGACAGCAGTCCCGACAAACCAACAGTACGCACAAGCATACATATATAAGGCCGCTGCCAGAATGAAAACATAACAGTCCACCACTAAAATTACATGTTCACCGTCGATGGAAGCGGCAGTCACTCGAAAACCAGCGGGTGCACACACATTACTGCATAAGGCAGAACCAGCTAGTTCAGCAACCAGCCGGCCGCCATTTTTTTTATAAGCATGCAGTTTACATGATAGATAGCTTACTATCTATAAATGTATTTCTCATATTATATCCAGCGATGCGTTCTCAAGCCATTCAGTGGACTGAAGAAGCGCGAAAGAAGTATATGTCAGAGCATGAGCTAGACAAGTGGATATAAGCAGATGTCAGATGATACATTATACAAATGTACCGAAGTAGTTGAAAGAAGATAGATTACACAGATGGTAAAAGTAAATGTAGTAGTACATGCCACAAAAATGGAAGGAGAACAAGTAAGAGGATTAATCACACATATGGAAGCAGTTAATTTAAAAGGGTATATCACGCAACTCGAGAAAGTACATCTCATAGGATACATCACATACACGGAAGAAGCAGACCTGAGGTGACTTATTACACAACTGTAAGACTCTGATGTTAGATCGCATACTCAATCAATCAGGTGCCGTCTCCATAATGCAGGTTGGGTGCAATGGATCTTCAACACTGTACTGTCTCTCGCCCTGACAGTACATTCTGTCAGACTGATGTTCGTCCATCTCTTGATGTTATCTTCCCACTTGTATCTTTGTCTACCTCTTGCTCGCTTGCCTTCAACATTGCCCTCCAGTATGGTTTTTATAAAAGCGTCATGTCTTTTAACGTGGCCGAAATATTTCACTTACTTCTGTTTTATTTCTGTCATCCTCCCTCTTTTCATCCCCAGTTTTTCTAGAACCTATGTATTTGATTGTTTTTGTTTCCATGAAATATTACAAATTCTTCTGTATCTTCAGGGCCTCTATTCGTCTGATTGCTTGTTCAATGTCCAGGCTTCCGCGCCATATAGTAGAGATCGCATACAAGACAACTGCAACGAAGTAGATAGCAAAAGAAACTTCACAGCCGGAAGAAGTAGATTCAACAGCCACACTAGACACCCCAACAAAAGCGGCTCACGGAGCACTCTAGACAATGGGAAAGACGCAATTCAGTAGGCACACTAGACCAACAGACCACCCCGACAATTACAGAGACCATTAAGTTCAGCTCGCCACTTGAAAACATCACAGCGACCCTCGGAAAGAAAAGACGGAAACAGCAATAGTGCCTGAAGTTTCTACATCTTTCTGTTGTTGGGTGTGTCCTCGGACATGTACTTCTTTGCCCTTGTCGACTGCTATTTGTGTGTCAACAGCAATCAATATACGTAAACGCATGTACCACATGCTCTGATGAGAAGAGCGAGATTTCAAACCCTTTCCATTTCCCAGGTTATTTCAACCACCATTTCTACTTTTCCTGTTGTTTCTTTTGAATACTGGAGGACTAAGACAGTTTTCGTCACACTTTTTTCCAGATACCCCCATATCTACCCACTTGCATACCTATCCATTTGCGCACGTACACACCAACCTGTTTGCTTACCTATCTACCTAATTACTTACTTGTGTACCTACCTGTCTGCCTACCTTACAACCCACTCACCTGCCCGCACATTAAACTCTCTACATCAAAAGTCATCTATTCTATGTTTAGCTATCAACCTATGCATCTATCCACTTACTTCCTACGGGACACATCTACTCATCGATTAATCCACGCACCCAGGCAATCAGCCGGCCAGCAATCTTCCCACCTGTCTATCCGTGCACCTATCTTGACAGCACTGTGTCCCAAGCTGCCACAATTGATGACGAAGTGAATGCAAGTATCCCCAAGGCCAGCGCGGCCTTTGGCAGACTGTACAAGAATGTGTGGGACAGAAATGGAATAAGCCTGCAAACAAAGCTGAAAGTCTACAGAGCTATCGTATTATCCACACTGCTAATATGCTTTTGAAACCTGGACTGTTTATCAGTTACACGCTAGGAAATTAAACCATTTCCACACAGTCTGCCTTAGGAAGCTATTGAAGATTAAATGGCTGGAATGTCAAAGAACATTTAGAGCTAAAATAGGCCTTATCAGCCATCTAAGAACTCACGGCTCTTCTTCTTCTTCTTTGCGTTCATCCGGGGTGTTTTTTCAGATGTGATTGCGGTGTGTCTGTTATGCGCCCTTGGGCCGAAACCCGTAGGCCGACACATCCGGCTATAGCGTGCTTTTTTGACCAGGTAGCATTCCTGGGAGACTCACTTTTGCGGTACCATCCACAACCCAGCTGGCCAAGTTGGAACGGTCGAAGACAACGGTCAACCCTTAAAGGAAGGCAGGGACAGTCCATGGCATTTTCCGCCATCCAAGGTTGCTTCCATAATTGCAGGGCCGACACATAGCGCCCTGGTGCTGGGCTCACCGAGGGAATCGTCACGTCCTGCTCATGGCTGCTTTAATTCCTCACTTCAATATATTGGGATTTCGTTCGCCCCGGGCCTTTCCCGCACAAACCAGACAGGTCTGTAGACAGTATCCACTCAGCGAGTTTTCGACACGGACGTGTGCTTGTCGTTGCGCCTGTCAGAGCTGTTCCAGGCACGACGGACATTCGGAAAACTATCTAGTCAGAGCTGTTCCGAACAAGAGCGGCATTCGGAAACTAGGTAGTCAGAGCTGTTCCTAGCACGAGAGACATTCGGACAAGACATTTCACTCGGACGTAAATGCGTAGTGCCAATTTTTATTTTGCCACCCGTAGGACGGCACTTCCGGCTTCGGCGGGCATTTTTTAATGAGGTTAGCCTTCCTCGAGTTTCGAGGCACGTTAGACTTATTGTTGTGATGTCGCCCACATCTCAGCTGGTCAAGATAGAACGATAAAAGACATTACGGTCGACCCTCAATGGAAGGCAGGGGCAGACCATGGGCATTCCCTCGCTATCCAAGGAGGCTTCCATAATTGCAGAGCCGGCACATATTGCTCTGAGGCTGGGCTCACCCGAGGAGTTGCCTCGTCCTGCTCATGGCTGCTTTAGTTCCTCACTTCCATGTGTTGGGCATCTCGCTTGCCACTGGTCGCTCAAGCACACACCAGGAACGGTCAGTCTGCAGGCGACATCCACTAGGTAAGCTTTCGCTTCGGACTTCGCACTACGCAATGGATTCGCTAGCCGTGCGTTCCATTTCGTGTTATTGAGACGTTTTTCCACCTTTGTCTACTCTCTACGAGTTAGAAACAGACTGTTTTCGTAACCATTTCATTCGACTGGGGCATTTCATCAACCTTTTTGTACTCGCTCACGAGGTAGGCTACATGTGCTGCCGGCTCAGCACCTTACCTCCGTACAGCAGTGAGCGAGAAACGGCCAGGCCCTCTCATCCGGGGATCCCTCATATCCCCCAGCTGGGAGCCTTCGGACAGGTATCTGAACTGGGCATGTAGCGTGCTCAGTATCTCACCTCCATTTTTCGGTAGGTGAGTATCGGCCGGGCTCTCTCATCCAAGGGTAGTAGCTTAGAGGCGTTCAGCTACATCTCTCAGATGGAGGCCTTTGTGTAAGTGTCTGGACCAAGTTTGTGGCTTCGTGCGCCTGAGTTTAAATTTTGACTGCTATCCTCAGTCTACCTGCAGAGCAGCAGGTTGTGTCTCTCTTAGTCTGGTCCCTATCCCAAGAGCTGTCCAATATGTAATTTATATCCATTGTCACAGCGCTTGGGGTCGGTGGGACACTCAAGCTCACCCACCGCGGCAAGGTGGAGACACATCGGGGGAGGAACTCACGGCTCCATACTTTCAACCGCATTGGATGAAATGAATGGTCATCATCACTGTTGATGGACAAACAACAGAATCCGTGCGACGCAATTTTTCACGCTCTTCTTTCCCCAGCTACAGAAAGTACGTGTTTTTATACGGGCGTTCTCATTACGATTTCCCTTCACACTCCTATCCGTTTTCGCGCCTTCTATTTAATTTTGACGTTTCGGTATTTGATATACGTTCGATAAACATGGCTTCCTGTTTTTGCTATTATCCGAGCAGGCTAACCATTCGAACCATTACTCACAGACCACGTGGGAGGTGTCATCATGGCTTTCTTTTAAATTGTCCTGCAATTGTATTATTTATTTATTCACTTCAGATAATATATAACTCTGCAATATACACCTGACGAGACGCAGTGAAACATGTCAGGCAATAAATCGTGCAATCTATTGCTTGGGGCTTCCCTGTTTAAATACATACTTTACGTCATAACAGAATTCAAGCACTGCACTGTATCTGCCGTAGGTGTCCGTCAAGTTTCCCCTGCAGCAGCTGTATGTGTGCTGTAGGACATACCGTCCAGTAAACACAGCAGCCCAGCTGTTACTTGAGTTGACATTAACAGCAACACGTTAATTAATAATTATAACCATTACCACACTGGCCCCAGAGTCGTGAGACTCAGGGGGCTTGCAGATCTAGCGTGAATATAAAAGTACAATAATTTGTTTATGTTGTTCTTCTTCTCGTTCACCTTCTTGTTCGTGTTATTCTTCTTCTTCGTCATAGTCTCCGTTTTATTTGTCTTATTCTTCTTCTTATTTCCACAATTTCTCTTCTATGATTTCCCATCCCCTCCTTCTCTCCCCCCCCCTCTTTTTTTTTCATCCCCGTTCGCCTAAGAAAGACTTTAATTATTCCGTGTTCCAACAAGACATGATACGCGAATTCTTACTGAAAGTGTATTTTGTGAGTCAATTTATGTTTCACATAGCTGCATAGTTAGATGTATTTAATGATGTGTCATGATTATTTAAACAAAAATAGCCATGTTCTTTGTTAGCCGGCTATGTGGTGAGGGGGTTACGAATGCATTTCGTAATCCCGCATACCGCGTTCACAACACTGCTGTAGACGATATGGAAGCAAACCGCCTTGAGTTGATTTCCATACAATGATATGAGTGCGGTCGTTCGGAAAGCAATGGCAAACTACTGAACGTAAACTTCCCGAGAAACCACAAACAGCCAAAAAATGCTGGAGTTGAATGCTACGTTCTGTAAAGCATATGCAACTACATTTTTTATGTTCTGTGTTATAAACAATACAACACAGTGAATCAATTCTTTCTTCTTGGCCGTATTTCTTAACAATCAAAGAACACCCATGCACAGAATAGGACTCAGATGGTATGATAGAATCAGTAAAGTGGAGTTTATGAAGAGAACTAGACAAATCCCAGCGAATCAAGAGACAAGAAAAGACGCTTGCTGATAACAGTATGAACACAAAGTTCTTTCTATGGAACCGCAGGGCGAACCATTTCGTAAGTAAAGTGAAGGAACCCTTTAACACGCCTTAAGACGCTTTGGGTACATGGTGCTAGGCCCATACTTCTATTTTATAGACCAAAAGGCACCTCAGATGCTGTGATCAATATCACACTAACCGCGTTCACAGCCCCAGACATTTTCTGGTACCTATTTTAGACTGGGTCGACCTGGGAGCTCAGGTCCATTTTAAAAATCTGTCTTGATGTGAATTCGAACCCATGCGACAGGCAAGCGTATAGAAACTTAATAGAGGGAGACTTAACGACGCGTTTAGAAGAGAATTAGAGGCAGGGATAATAAGAGGTGGAGAAAGAATGAGCTGCACGAGATAGCACAAGACAGGACGAGGACGGCTTGGCGAGCGTTTGTTGTGAGTCTATACTACGGTGGAAAATGTGTACATAGCATACATATATGGACCGCCATGTTTGGAGTTTGGTCATCAGTACATTCACTGTTGCTATACCGCCCGCCACCTGAAGTGAATCGCTCTGACTTTACCAACATCTACTTAAAAGTGGAACCTGTAGTCCAAGTCAATTAAGGTATATAGTTCGTATTCAACTATCTCAAGCCACTTCTGGTAATCTCGGCGTTGGCATGTGGTGGACTTTTCGTATATAAATAGATATACCTACCTGCCCACCTGCCTGCCTGCCTGCCTACCTACCTACCTACCTGCCTGCCTACCTACCTACCTACCTACCCACCCACCGAGTGAATCAGCAAAACGGAAAGTGAAATAGGTCAACTTTATAAGGACACACAGTCACAAATGACAGAATGGACTTTGCAGCGAGAAAGCCTTCGTCAGTACATAAACAAAACAAACTATAAAACGACACTGATTTAATTAAAAAGTGACGTCCTCTACATGACTCCGCAATCAACCCCAGCTTTATTTGTGTGTGTGTGTGTGGGGGGGGGGGGATGTTTGTGATTTTATAAGCAATTTTACGTTCAGCAGTTTACCGTTGCTTTCTGAACGACCGATGCCCACACCATTAATTAAACATCAAAACAAGTCGGTCTGCTCCCTAATCGCTTACAGCCGATTTCGAACCCAGTATGTGGCATTCACGGCCACTAGCCACATACGACGGAACTGATATAACTCATTCCTTCTCAAGTAGCAGGTCATTTGCAGAATGTCGTTCTCATCATGATGCGCCCACTCAACTCTATATCTGGCCATGTCTCCTGCCTCATACACCCTCATGCCAGAGGTGTCTGCAATGTCTTGCCTTCGTCCTCGTGCTGGTAGACTCCCTGCCTCTTCTTGCAGTAACCACGCTTTACAATACTCCTCTACCCAAACCACTGTGGTGTTTAGTATGACCACAGTATTTTATCTTCCAGTAACCACACTTTACAATACTCCTCTCCCCAAACCACTGTGGGGTTTATTATGACAACAGTATTTTATCTTCCAGTAACCACGCTTTACAATACTCCTCTACCCAAACCACTGTGGGGTTTATTATGACAACAGTATTTTATCTTCCAGTAACCACACTTTACAATACTCCTCTACCCAAACCACTGTGGGGTTTATTATGACAACAGTATTTTATCTTCCAGTAACCACGCTTTACAATACTCCTCTACCCAATCAACTGTGGGGTTTATTATGACTACAGTATTTTATCTTCCAGTAACCACACTTTACAATACTCCTCTCCCCAAACCACTGTGGGGTTTATTATGACAACAGTATTTTATCTTCCAGTAACCACCCTTTACAATACTCCTCTCCCCAATCCACTGTGGTGTTTAGTATGACTACAGTATTTTATCTTCCAGTAACCACACTTTACAATAGTCCTCTACCCAATCCACTGTGGGGTTTAGTATGACCACAGTATTTTATCTTCCAGTAACTACGCTTTACAATACTCCTCTACCCAAACCACTGTGGGGTTTAGTATGACTACAGTATTTTATCTTCCAGTAACTACGCTTTACAATACTCCTCTCCCCAATCCAATGTGGTGTTTAGTATGACTACAGTATTTTATCTTCCAGTAACCACGCTTTACAATACTCCTCTACCCAAACCACTGTGGTGTTTAGTATGACCACAGTATTTTATCTTCCAGTAACCACACTTTACAATACTCCTCTCCCCAAACCACTGTGGGGTTTAGTATGACCACAGTATTTTATCTTCCAGTAACCACGCTTTACAATACTCCTGTCCCCAATCCACTGTGGGGTTTAGTATGACCACAGTATTTTATCTTCCAGTAACTACGCTTTACAATACTCCTGTCCCCAATCCATTGTGGGGTTTAGTATGACCACAGTATTTTATCCTCTGAGATATCATAATGTTTAGGAACCATTCTCTTCGATGTCCAGGTCTTGAAAAATTTTACTGATACATTTCATTTAAAAGATACGCAAAAATGCACTTAGCTGAGGTCCCGGGGTCGTATGTTTCTAAGAGCACACAAATAATTGCCGATTCTCTCATTACGAATTTATAAAATTACTGCAGTTCATCTATTTTTTCTTTATTCCTAATCACAATGTGAAAGCTACCCACAACAAAGATCTTTGAAATGGTGATTTATGAGTGTGTACACAAACAACACAGAATATCGAATGGTTTGACCATCTCGTTAGAATGCATCACCATCAACTACCAGCAAATCTACCCAAAGTATTTCAGGATCCTCGCCGGTTCTACGGAGTTCGTGCACTGAGCTGAGTTTCTCCAGACTCAGGTTTGGGTTAGGAGGAGAACGGAGCACTTATGGGTTGCACCTGTGTGCCGTGATGTTCATCCATCGACTAAACTAAACTAAACTAACCCATAGGGTGCTGGAGCGCCAATTATTCCTCCCCACTACGCTCGACGGCAAAGGTGGAAGATGATGATGATGTTGATGACACAAACAACGAACATGGTGTGAACACAAAACAACAACAAACATGTGTACCTGCCAGATTAGAGCAACTGGAACTCAGCCGTTGGGCGGAGCCTCCTGGAAGCGCCAGTGACATGCTGACAGCTCGGCGAATACAATCAACCTTGTGCCGACCCGTGTGCGATATGTGTGGAAATGGCAGACGAGTGTGAAATAACCTGGCTTTAATTAACGCCTGCCTACAGTTCAGTTTATCAGTAGTGTCACTTAGTTGCTACGCTGTTACAAGAAAATGTAGTCTTCTGGGCTAAGTTAAGACTACTTTAGTGAAGAAACAACCCACAATGTATCAAAACTGTTAGTACGATTGTTAGTGCACTGAGTGTTAGTACTGTTTAACTGATTCAGTATTGAAGGATAATATATCGACGTATGCTACCCCCCCCCCCCCCCCCCCCAATTTGGACAGAAGGATGTTATATAGCACAAAGATGGAGAACAGCAACAAGTGCAAGATGTAGCACATAGACAGAGAAGAGAACTGGACCAGCAACAAGTGCAAGATGTAGCACAAAGAGAACAGAACAGGACCAGCAACAAGTGCAAGATGTAGCACATAGATGGAGAAGAGAACAGGACCAGCAACAAGTGCAAGATGTAGCACATAGATGGAGGAGAGAACAGGACCAGCAACAAGTGCAAGATGTAGCACATAGATGGAGAACAGAACAGGACCAGCAACAAGTGCAAGATGTAGCACATAGACAGAGAAGAGAACTGGACCAGCAACAAGTGTAAGATGTAGCATATAGATGGAGAACAGAACAGGACCAGCAACAAGTGCAAGATGTAGCACATAGACAGAGAACAGAACATAACCAGCAACAAGTGCAAGATGTAGCATATAGATGGAGAACAGAACAGGACCAGCAACAAGTGCAAGATGTAGCACAAAGAGAACACAACAGGACCATCAACAAGTGCAAGATGTTACACATAGATGGAGAACACAACAGGACCGTCAACAAGTGCAAGATGTTACACATAGATGAAGAACACAACAGGACCGTCAACAAGTGCAAGATGTAGCACATAGATGGAGAACAGAACAGGACCGTCAACAAGTGCAAGATGTAGCACATAGATGGAGAACAGAACAGGACCGTCAACAAGTGCAAGATTAGCACATAGATGGAGAACACAACAGGACCGTCAACAAGTGCAAGATGTAGCACATAGATGGAGAACAGAACAGGACCGTCAACAAGTGCAAGATTAGCACATAGATGGAGAACACAACAGGACCATCAACAAGTGCAAGATGTAGCACATAGATGGAGAACAGAACAGGACCATCAACAAGTGCAAGATTAGCACATAGAGAACAGAATAGGACCAGCAACAAGTGCAGTTTATTACATGAAAAACATTTTTATGTACTAAATCACTGTCACTGGAGATTACACCACGAAGTGTTGCATGTTACCTAAGTGGATCCAAAGTGCACAAAACCAAGGTGCAATCTAGTTACATACAAGGTAGAACCGATTTTAACGTATGCTCGGATTTCTAGACAAACCGTAAACAAGCGAAATATAAATTAACGACTCATGTATGTATTTTTTTAAACAGAAAAATGTAGAAAATTCCTTGGACGTAATCTAATTACGTAATCTAAATGATATGAAAGAGATTAAGACACAAAGACAACTTATAACAAACATTGGAAAGAAGCAGACATCATTTTTGGCTACATTTTTTTTTCTCTCCACACACACACGCACGCATGCATGCACCCGCGCACACAAACAAACACAACTGGATTATGTTTTGACAAAATGGAAAGATTTATAACAATCAATCAATCAATCAATCATGTGCCATGCCGGAAAGCGTGGGCGGTCATGACTCGCCATTTCACTCGATCACCAGTGTCGTGGATCAGCTCAGTGTTCCTGTCTCGTCCATGCCATGTGGCCAAGCCATCCAGGTATTTTCCTCTCGGTCTGCCTCTTGGCAACCAACAAAAAAAAAAAAAGGACAGAAGAAGACAGCGAGACAAGATTATTTTTACAGCCATGTATCATGATTTTATGCCCGGCTAGCTCAGTCGGTGGAGCATGAGCCTTTTAATCTCAGGGTCGTCGGTTCGAGCCCCACTTTAAGCGGGGATTTTCCATTTTTTTTAAATGTGTCATGGCACGAAAAGGTGCCAGCCCACGAACTAGTACATGCTGCAGGAGATCGCAATATGTGGAGAAGTATGATCTCCCAGGCCAGCCGACAAGACACTTGATGATGATACACACACACACACACAAAGAAGACGGGCTGCATGATTCTCGCCAGCATACATTTGAATCCTGGCTTGAGACGAGGAGTTCGCGTACGTGCTGAGACTCTTCTGGTGTAATCTATGGGAGGAGACTTTATGGAGATATCCGTGTGTGAACTATGGGAGGAGACTGAGGGACTTATGGAGATATCCGTGTGTGAGCTATGGGAGGAGACTGGGGTACTTATGGAGATATCCGTGTGTGAACTATGGGAGGAGACTGGGGCACTGATGGAGATATCCGTGTATGATCTATGGGAGGAGACTGGGGCACTGATGGAGATATCCGTGTGTGATCTATGGGAGGAGACTGCGGCACTGATGGAGATATCCGTGTGTGATCTATGGGAGGAGACTGGGGCACGTATGGAGATATCCGTGTGTGAACTATGGGAGGAGACTGGGGCACTGATGGAGATATCCGTGTGTGAGCTATGGGAGGAGACTGCGGCACTGATGGAGATATCCGTGTGTGATCTATGGGAGGAGACTGGGGCACGTATGGAGATATCCGTGTGTGAGCTATGGGAGGAGACAGGGCACTGATGGAGATATCCGTGTATGATCTATGGGAGGAGACTGGGGCACTTATGGAGATATCCATGTATGATCTATGGGAGGAGACTGAGGGACTTATGGAGATATCCGTGTGTGAGCTATGGGAGGAGACTAGGGCACTTATGTAGATATCCGTGTATGATCTATGGGAGGAGACTGGGGCACGGATGGAGATATCCGTGTGTGATCTATGGGAGGAGACTGGGGCACTGATGGAGATATCCGTGTGTGAGCTATGAGAGGAGACTGAGGCACGGATGGAGATATCCGTGTGTGATCTATGGGAGGAGACTGGGGCACGGATGGAGATATCCGTGTGTGATCTATGGGAGGAGACTGGGGCACGGATGGAGATATCCGTGTGTGATCTATGGGGGGAGACTGGGGCATGTATGGAGATATCCGTGTGTGAGCTATTTGAGGAGACTGGGACACGTATGGAGATATCCGTGTGTGTGCTATGGGAGGAGACTGTGGCATGTATGGAGATATCCGTGTGTGATCTATGGGAGGAGACTGGGGCACTGATGGAGATATCCGTGTGTGATCTATGGGAGGAGACTGGGGCACTGATGGAGATATCCGTGTGTGATCTATGGGAGGAGACTGGGGCACTGATGGAGATATCCGTGTGTGATCTATGGGAGGAGACTGGGGCACTGATGGAGATATCCGTGTGTGATTATGGGAGGAGACTGGGGCACTGATGGAGATATCGTGTGTGATCTATGGGAGGAGACTGGGGCACTGATGGAGATATCCGTGTGTGATCTATGGGAGGAGACTGGGGCACTGATGGAGATATCCGTGTGTGATCTATGGGAGGAGACTGGGGCACTGATGGAGATATCCGTGTGTGATCTATGGGAGGAGACTGGGGCACTGATGGAGATATCCGTGTGTGATCTATGGGAGGAGACTGGGGCACTGATGGAGATATCCGTGTGTGATCTATGGGAGGAGACTGGGGCACTGATAGGAGATATCCGTGTGTGATCTATGGGAGGAGACTGGGGCACTGATGGAGATATCCGTGTGTGATCTATGGGAGGAGACTGGGGCACTGATGGAGATATCCGTGTGTGATCTATGGGAGGAGACTGGGGCACTGATGGAGATATCCGTGTGTGATCTATGGGAGGAGACTGGCGGCACTGATGGAGATATCCGTGTGTGATCTATGGGGGAGGAGACTGGGGCACTGATGGAGATATCCGTGTGTGAGCTATGGGAGGAGACTGGGGCATGTATGGAGATATCCGTGTGTGATCTATGGGAGGAGACTGGGGCACGTATGGAGATATCCGTGTGTGATCTATGGGAGGAGACTGGGGCACTGATGGAGATATCCAGTGTATGATCTATGGGAGGAGACTGGGGCACTGATGGAGATATCCGTGTGTGATCTATGGGAGGAGACTGCGGCACTGATGGAGATATCCGTGTATGATCTATGGGAGGAGACTGGGGCACTGATGGAGATATCCGTGTGTGATCTATGGGAGGAGACTGGGGCACGTATGGAGATATCCGTGTGTGATCTATGGGAGGAGACTGGGGCACTGATGGAGATATCCGTGTGTGATTTATGGGAGGAGACTGGGGCACGTATGGAGATATCCGTGTGTGAGCTATGGGAGGAGACTGGGGCACTGATGGAGATATCCGTGTGTGAGCTATGGGAGGAGACTGGGGCACTGATGGAGATATCCGTGTGTGAGCTATGGGAGGAGACTGGGGCACGTATGGAGATATCCGTGTGTGATCTATGGGAGGAGACTGGGGCACTTATGGAGATATCCGTGTGTGAGCTATGGGAGAAGACTGGGGCACTTATGGAGATATCCGTGTGTTAGCTATGGGAGAAGACTGAGGCACTTATGGAGATATCCGTGTATGATCTATGGGAGGAGACTGAGGCACGTATGGAGATATCTCAGTGTGAGCTATGGGAGGAGACAGGGCACTGATGGAGATATCTCAGTGTGAGCTATGGGAGGAGACAGGGCACTGATGGAGATATCTCAGTGTGATGTATGGGAGGAGACAGGGCACTGATGGAGATATCTCAGTGTGAGCTATGGGAGGAGACAGGGCACTGATGGAGATATCTCAGTGTGAGCTATGGGAGGAGACAGGGCACTTATGGAGATATCTCAGTGTGATGTATGGGAGGAGACAGGGCACTGATGGAGATATCCGTGTATGATCTATGGGAGGAGACTGGGGCACTTATGGAGATATCCGTGTGTGATCTATGGGAGGAGACTGAGGCACGTATGGAGATATCCGTGTGTGAGCTATGGGAGGAGACAGGGCACTTATGGAGATATCTCAGTGTGATGTATGGGAGGAGACAGGGCACTTATGGAGATATCCGTGTGTGATCTATGGGAGGAGACTGAGGCACGTATGGAGATATCCGTGTGTGAGCTATGGGAGGAGACAGGGCACTGATGGAGATATCTCAGTGTGAGCTATGGGAGGAGACAGGGCACTTATGGAGATATCCGTGTGTGATGTATGGGAGGAGACAGGGCACTGATGGAGATATCCGTGTATGATCTATGGGAGGAGACAGGGCACTGATGGAGATATCCGTGTGTGATCTATGGGAGAAGACTGGGGCACTTATGGAGATATCTCAGTGTGAGCTATGGGAGGAGACTGGGGCACTTATGGAGATATCCGTGTATGATCTATGGGAGGAGACTGGGGCACTTATGGAGATATCCGTGTATGAGCTATGGGAGGAGACTGGGGCACTTATGGAGATATCCGTGTATGAGCTATGGGAGAAGACTGGGGCACTTATGGAGATATCCGTGTATGATCTATGGGAGGAGACTGAGGCACTTATGGAGATATCCGTGTGTGATCTATGGGAGGAGACTGAGGCACGTATGGAGATATCCGTGTGTGAGCTATGGGAGGAGACAGGGCACTGATGGAGATATCTCAGTGTGAGCTATGGGAGGAGACAGGGCACTTATGGAGATATCCGTGTGTGATGTATGGGAGGAGACAGGGCACTGATGGAGATATCCGTGTATGATCTATGGGAGGAGACAGGGCACTGATGGAGATATCCGTGTGTGATCTATGGGAGAAGACTGGGGCACTTATGGAGATATCTCAGTGTGAGCTATGGGAGAAGACTGAGGCACTTATGGAGATATCCGTGTATGAGCTATGGGAGGAGACAGGGCACTTATGGAGATATCCGTGTATGATCTATGGGAGAAGACTGAGGCACTTATGGAGATATCCGTGTATGAGCTATGGGAGAAGACTGAGGCACTTATGGAGATATCCGTGTATGAACTATGGGAGAAGACTGAGGCACTTATGGAGATATCCGTGTATGATCTATGGGAGAAGACTGAGGCACTTATGGAGATATCCGTGTATGATCTATGGGAGAAGACTGAGGCACTTATGGAGATATCCGTGTATGATCTATGGGAGGAGACTGAGGCACTTATAGAGATATCCGTGTATGAGCTATGGGAGGAGACAGGGCACTGATGGAGATATCCGTGTATGAGCTATGGGAGGAGACAGGGCACTTATGGAGATATCCGTGTATGAGCTATGGGAGAAGACTGGGGCACTTATGGAGATATCCGTGTATGAGCTATGGGAGGAGACTGAGGCACTTATGGAGATATCCGTGTATGAGCTATGGGAGGAGACAGGGCACTTATGGAGATATCCGTGTATGAGCTATGGGAGAAGACTGGGGCACTTATGGAGATATCCGTGTGTTAGCTATGGGAGAAGACTGAGGCACTTATGGAGATATCCGTGTATGATCTATGGGAGAAGACTGAGGCACTTATGGAGATATCCGTGTATGAGCTATGGGAGGAGACAGGGCACTTATGGAGATATCCGTGTATGATCTATGGGAGAAGACTGAGGCACTTATGGAGATATCCGTGTATGAGCTATGGGAGAAGACTGAGGCACTTATGGAGATATCCGTGTATGATCTATGGGAGAAGACTGAGGCACTTATGGAGATATCCGTGTATGATCTATGGGAGAAGACTGAGGCACTTATGGAGATATCCGTGTATGATCTATGGGAGGAGACTGAGGCACTTATGGAGATATCTCAGTGTGATCTATGGGAGGAGACTGAGGCACTTATGGAGATATCCGTGTATGAGCTATGGGAGGAGACAGGGCACTGATGGAGATATCTCAGTGTGATGTATGGGAGGATACTGGAGCACTTATGGCGGTATCCGTGTGTGATCTATGGTGCAGATAAAGTGATCCTCCACCAACACTGTAGAGTATTTATTTCCGTAATAACCTGTCCTCAAGGCGGATTTTAAAAAGAAAATTGCTCTTTGGTCGAACCAGCCTAAACTGGGTTCCCGGAAACGTTTTGCGACGTAAATACGAATCTTGTGATACGGACCACGTGGCCTACCATGTGTCCATTGGTCTATAAACATATGGGCGTGTACAAGAATTCTCTAATACTCTCTGTTAATATCCCGTTCAATCCTTCTGGATTATAATTAGGATTCCTTGACCTGGGGATGTAAATTACAAGTACCTCTGATGGCGAGGGACACTGGTAATAGGGAAAGCTAATCCACACGCAAACACCAGTCCAGTGTACTAGGAGTAGTAGCCAGTGTATGGACTACACTTGAGTTCAAAGCAAGCGAATGTATAGTGTGTATTTTTTTAAAATAAAAAGTATTATAAAGTAACTTGCCAAGAAATCACAAACAGCCAAAAATGCTGGGATTGACTGTGACGTCCGGTAAAGGATATGCAACTAACTTTTAATTAATTTTTTTAAATGATAAAGTATTATAAAACGGCGACTTGGCTCAAGTGATAGACGCGCAGTTTCATAATTCTTCCACATATTGAATCGAGGGTTCAAAACCAGCAGCAGGCGATTTGGAAGCAGACCGCATTGCGCTGATTTCGATGTTATGAGTGTCGGGCGAGCAGAAAGCAATGACAAACTTTTTTTTTTGGTTCGCATATTCTTTACAGGACATCACTGTCAACAACAGCATCTTTCAGCTGATTGTTGATTTCTTGGCAAGATTACGCTCAGTAGTCTGCCATTGCTTTCTGCGCGACTGGCTCACATACCCCGCGGCGAGAATCGCTACTTATTCTCGCGCAGGTTACTTTTCTCACGGGGATATACGAGATTACGGAGAACGACGTTAGCACCTTGGCAAACTACTGAACATTTAAAAGTGCCTAGTGAATCACAAACAATTAACAACTTCTGGAGGTGATTGTAATGTCCTAGATCAGGTCTGGCGTCTTGTCTCGATTATGCCATGAGGCCAAGCCATCACGGTATTTATCTCTCTGCCTTATTCATGCTCTTTTGTCATCCATGTTGCCAGTTGTCACTAAATTTTATAATGTATTTCTCCCCATAACGTGCCCAGGAAAATCTTGACTAAGTCTAAATTCTGTAATCAATTTACGGTTTTCATTTTTTATAGCATGAGTCATCAATTCAAAAAAATATATTGAATAATCAGTATCTCGCGGACTTCATATTTATCTTTGTCAATCCAGATGAGGGGAAAGAACTCTTAAGAGTTATATTGAGCCAATTCTGATGTACAGAAGCGGATCATGGACTATCAGCAGAGAAGCCCTGTTATTTGAAAATTGTGGAGGTGTGGTTTTATTGAAGAAGGATGGGAAACACAGTAAACGGATAGAACGAGCAGCGAAGACGTCTCGAAAGAAGTTCACCCACCAAAGAGAACTGGTTACTCGCATCTCTCCCCGATGTGTCTCCACCTTGCCGTGGTGGGGGGGGGGGGGGCCTTGAGTGTCCCAGTGACCCCAAGCGCTATGCCGATGGATATACAACTACGTGTCGGACAGCTCTTGAGATAATGACCAGACTAAGAGAGACACAACCTGCTGCTCTGCAGGTAGACTGAGGATAGCAGTCAAGAGCTCAAATTAGGTGCACGAAGCCACTAATACTTGGTCCAGACACATACACTAAGGATATCATCTGAGGGATATGGCTGAACGCCTCTAAGCCACAAACCCTTAGATGTGAGAGCCGGGCCGATACCCACATACTGCAAAAACAGAGGTGAGATGCTGAGCACGCTACATGCTTAGTTCAGATACCTGTTCGAAGGCTCTCAGCTGGGGGATATGAGGGATCCCCGGATGAGAGGGCCTGACCGTCTCTCGCTCACTGATGCACGGAGGTAAGGTGCAGAGCCAGCAGCACATGTAGCCTACCTCATCAGCGAGTACTGAAGGCAGAAAAGCGCCCCAGTCGCACGAAATGGTTACGGAAAATGTCTATATCTATACTCATAGAGTGAGTGCAGTCAAAGGTGAAAAACGTCTCATTAACATGAAATGGAACGCTTGGCTAGCGAATCCATTGCGTGGAAGTCCGAAGCTAAAACTTACCTAGTGGATGTCGTCCGCAGACTGACCTCTCCTGGTTTGTGCGGGGAGCGGCGAGTGGCTAACGAAATGCCCAATATATGGAAGTGAGGAATTAAATGCAGCCTTGAGCAGGATATGGCGATTCCTCGGGTGAGCCCAGTCTCAGAGCAATATATGCCGGCTCTGCAATTATGGAATCCTCCTTGGATAGTGGGGAATGCCCATGGTCTGCCCCTGCCTTCCCTTGAGGGTTGACCGTGATGTCTTTGACCGTTCTACCTTGACCAGCTGAGATGTAGGCGACACCACAACAGTAGTCTAACGTGCCGCGAAACCCGAGGAAGGCAAACCTCATTAAAAAATGCCCGCCGAAGACGGAAGTGCCGTCCTACGGGTGGCAAAATAAAAATTGGCACTACGCAATTACGTCCGAGTGAAATGTCTTTCGTGCTAGGAACAGCTCTGACCACCTAGTGTTCCGAATGCCTATCGTGTCCGGAAAAGCTCTGACTAGCTAGTTTTCCGAATGTCCATTGTACCTGGAACAGCTCTGACGGGCACAGCGACAAGCACATGTCCGAATCGAAAACTCGCTGAGTGGATACCGTCTGCAGACCGGTCTGGTTTGTGCGGGAAAGGCCCGTGGTGAACGAAATGCCCAATACATTGAAGTGAGGAATTAAAGCAGCCATGAGCAGGACGTGACGATTCCCTCGGTGAGCCCAGCACCAGGGCGCTATGTGTCGGCTCTGCAACTATGGAAGCCACCCTGGATGGCGGAAAATGCCATGGACTGTCCCTGCCTTCCCTTGAGGTTGATCGTGAGCATTAAACCGTTCCAACTTGACAAGCTGGGATGTGGACGGCACCACAAAAGTGAGCGCCCCACAGGAATGTTAACCTGTCAAAAATGCACGCTAAAAGTCGGATGCGTTCGCTCAAGGGTTTCGGCCCAAGGGTGCCTAACCAGACACACCGCAACCACATCTGAAAAAACACTCTGGATGAACGCAAAGAAGAAGACTCGCATCAGAACAAGATGGCCCACATTCTTCGGGCACGCCAAGAGAAGGGGAAAGCTGGAGTATGTCGTCACAACGGGAAGGCTGGAGGGGAAGAGAGGCTGGGGGAGACCAAGAGAAAAGATACTGGACAGTTTGACAACATGACATGGAGGAACGTCATTATAGAAATGCATCGCAGCCCAAGAGATAGAAAGCTGTTGACAGACATGATCACACACGTCCAAACAGCATGGACTATAAGAAGAAGATGGAGTTCATATACCATATCTGTAAGACAGTCATTGTGTCCTACAAATTACCGGTAGCGTGACCACTTTGTTATTGATGTTTATAATTAATTCCTGAAAACCACGGCTGCAATTTCTACTGCCTCCGACCACACAGAAACATTCCTGAAATAGACATCAGCTAGCATGAATTAATTAGCAGGGACCTCGTGTAAGCAAACAGTAGACAAGGAATGCACACCGCGAGTAGCGCTAATATTTGCACATCCAATGTAACCGTTCTGTCCCTTCGGCATTTCCCGTAAAAATACCATCAATATACATGGGTACATTGTAGCGCATTAGATTGATTAATGATTCACTCAGATGTTTCTCACCTCTCTCTCTCTCTCTTTCTCTCTCTCTCTCTCTCTCTCTCTCTCTCTCTCTCTCTCTCTCTCTCTCTCTCTCTCTCTCTCTCTCTCTCTCATTTAACGAAGACTATTATAATCATTATTCAGTGGCTGCATTATCCTGTGTAGGACTCCACACCCACCCCACTCCAAACACTCTTTTGAAATTCTGAAATGTCGCTCTTTCATAATCTATGTCCCGATTATTTTCCTGTTGATTCTGCCATATCATTTTATTCCTTTAATTTTGAGCTTTAGAAACTCAATTGGGGTTGATCGCGACGTACTGCAAACGTGTCACAGAATAGGTTAGCAACGCTTCAACACTGCGACGGCGTCAGAGATGGTGAAACTTGGTAATCTTAGGTTCCTCCAGTGTTCGACTTTTCTGTTGTTTTTATGTCTCGGGATGTTCATTTCTGTCCTGTGATATTCTGAGCGCTAATTAATCATCATCATCTTCCACTTTTCCGTTAAGCGTCATAGGAATACTTGGCGCGTCAGAGTCCGATGGGTGGAACTCGATAGTGTCATTCCGTGTGATTGTACAGTGTCTTTGATGTCATCCATTGGTACTTTTGCTTTAATTCACCCCAAACAAACTTCGTGAGCTATATTTAGCGTCACCAGCTATATTTAGCGCCGACGGTGATCTCCCTGTGTTCGGCTGGAGTGCGTGTCAGTGCGTTTCAATTGCCCCACACCACAGTGTTGTTTCTTTGGGGCTGTGGCAACCCGTTTCTGTGTGAGTGTCTGTCTCCCTTCGATCCTCATTTGCATCGGTCCTGCAAATCACTTTCCGGTTAGGGTTAGGGTTAGGGTAGGGTTAGGATTAGGGTTAGGGTTGTGTGTACCCTACCCCTAACCCTAACCCTACCCGGAAAGTGAAAGAATAGCGCACACCGCCGCATAGAATTGCGCACCGAGCTACGGCGCAACACACGGAAACACCCTGAATGTTCGGCGCAACACAGGGAAGCCCTGGATGTGACGTCATACCCTGGGATTCCCTTTTGTTTGGGGTGAATAAAAGCAAAAGTACCCATCCATTTTCTTCACGGGCGTCCTCTTGCTCTCGTAGCAAATGATCTTTGATGTAGGGCTTGTGCTGTTAGTTGATGGTGTTGCATTCTAACGAGGTGACCAAACCGTTTGATCTTCTGTCTTTCAATATATGTGACACAAGGTGTGATCCCACTGTCTGTCTGATAACATCATTTATGTTTGGTCTCAGATAGTTAAGTTGGGAGCTCTCCTAAAGCATCTCATCTCACAGGTGCTGATTTTCCGTAAGTATGATTAGGATAGTGTCCAAGTTTGACATTGGTAGCATCAGATTGGCGTAAATATGCTATTTATTATCTGTCGCTTTGTTTTGCGGACATAGGTATATTTGAATGTGTCCGTTATGGGTGATAGTTGATATATAAGCGCACTTGCCTTTTGACATACGTAAAGGTTTACATAAAATAACAACACTAAATATGACCCAGAAGTTCCACGGGTGGAATAAACAAACACAGATAGAGGTTCCATCCATTGAACTTCTCAGTCATATCCAGCATTGTGTTCGGTCTTCAGGAACAGCTTGGCAGCTGTAAATCCATATTTTCCGATACCAAAGGTAAAGATAATCACATAGTGGTTGCTACCACTGAGGTGTGAAGTGTTAGACCATGGCATAAAGAGGTGAGACGACCGCTTCCTTTCATCGCTGACTTTCATTTCCACACAATTTTTCAGAAAATTCCACCAATTGTCCAGTACCAATTTCATTCAGCCTGGTCGACCTCACAGTCATACTGGTAGGATTTTTTGTTGTACGCTTTGAACTCAAACGTAGTCCATACACACGCTACTACTGCTGTGCAGTAGAATCATTTTTGCGCGTGGATTAGCTTTCCCTATTACCAGTGTCCCTCGCCATCAGGCGAACACACTGCGATTTTGGATGTTCTTGCAATTTACGTCCCAAAGTCAAGGCCGAGAAGTGGACATTTTAGTCCATCTGACCTGCGTAGATGTTTCTGACCTCATCATCAAGTGCCATGCTGATAAGCGTTGGCGGTCATGTTTCGCCATCTCACACGATCACCTGAGTCGTGAATCAGCTAAGTGTTCTTGTCTCGACCATGCCATGTGGTCAAGCATCCAGATATTCACTTCTCTGCCTTCCCCTTTTTCTTTTCCCCTCAATCTTGTCAGATGCCACCAAGTTCTCTAGTTTTATTTCCTCTCACAACGTGCCCAAAATAGTTTGACTGTCTGCGTCTAATTTCTACAATCTGTGTATGGTTTTAATTTGTTTCTTGTAGGGCTTGCTCGTTGGTTTTTATGTCTTTCCATGGCATTCTTTGCATTTTCCTCAGAAACCAGATTTCCACTGCATTAGATGTTTTTAAGCACGTCTGCACATTTCCACATTTCACATCCACACAAAAGTATAGGTTATATGTAACACTTCTACACTCTTTTTCTCGTTGCAATTGACATCTTTTTATTGGTTAGTAAGTTTTCCATCTTGCAAAAGGCTACAGCGATATTTGTTCTAATCTCTTCAAGACACCTCCTTCACATTTTATGGCTGCAGTTGAACCGACTCACTTGTTTAAGAATATTCCCATTTACCCGTGTATAACACTGTGGTATTTCTTTCTTCATTGTATAATCTCTGTATTCTTACAATTTAATTATAACCCCAGCTGTTCACTGTGTACAATAACCGTATCTACTAAATGGTGCAGATCATATTCACTGTCTGCAATTAATATTGTGTCATCCGCATATCTAATATTATTGATGTTATGTCCCCCAAATGGTCGGATAAATACAATCCTGTCATTGCTATGGAATTAGCACTGACCAATAGTTGGCCAGCATACTAACGACTACGTCACCGGGTGTCCTTGTAATCAGAAAGGTAAAAGTAACACCATTCCTGAACAGAGGATGTCGACTGTTCACGAAACCCCCTGTGAATGTTATATATGTAAATGAATTAATCGCCAGAAAACGAGAAGCAGATTGTGAGGTTTACTAGAACACATCACAAGTAACTAAAGGGAAGTTGCGGCTAAAGCCTACGTCGGTACAGAATTAACAAACAGACACAACTACATGGAAAACGATACATGAAAATATACATATAAAAAGTTACTTATATATGCAAAATCTTTCCGCTAACGAGCTCACTAACAAGGGTTGCAGGCGAGAGGATTGACATGGTGACTTCATTGTCCGATGAGAGACAATAACTACAGTCATCGACCAGTATGGTCACTGCTAAGAAGGAAAGCAATGACAAACTACCTTCTCTACAGTTGTCTAGAAAATCATGTTTCGTCAATTCACAGAGAATCAGAGAAGCAGCCTCGCCCAGTAGGGGTAGTCACGTGCACCAGGGGACACCAGACCGTCAGCAAGCGACTGAGTGCAAAAGATTACCAACATTTAAAGTGGGAACACAGTGAAAATATTTGTAGAAATGTAGAAGATATGAGAAGAATCACAATTTGGGGACGTAACATCCTTAACATTAGATATGCGGTCGATACAGTATCGACTGCAGACAATGAGCAGGATTTGCAACATTTAGTAGATGCGGTTGTTGCACACAGGGTTGAACAACTAAGGTTAGAATTAAATTGTAAGATAGGTTATGGTCGTCACTGGGAAGAAAGAAATACCACAATGTAATATACAGGTAAATGGGAATATTCTTAAACAAGTGATATGCCAGAAACCTCTTTATATATCGGGAAAATTCGTTTAGTGAAATATATCCACCGTTGTAAATGCCTAGAAAAACTCAGTAAACTTCAATCAGTATCCATGGGAATAAAACAAACACAGCATATCACAATAAGCAACTTTTATCCCATGGGCGTAAGCACAAACTGATCAGTAATTAATACGGACTAATGGAAAACAGACTGCCGAAATTTTCCTGTCAGCATCTCACACAGTCTACGCGTGTTTTACTATCAGATGATTCCTTCAAGGAAGATGTCTATATAACACATGACACTGTACACGAAGCCGGGTGATGGTTCAATTGACAGCAGTTGGAAAATCCAGGAGACGTTAGTTAGAAACATTCAAACAGGTGTAGCACACGTGACAAAAAAGTTGCGATCTTGCCAGGTCTCGTCTTTTGATTAGACAGTGCATTTACAACACTCAGACTTGCTAGGCAAATACCTCGACAATTGGAAAGGCGAAGTAACCCAGGCGGTATTCACACAGGGTGTCGGTTACTGAATTTAGAAACCTTTAACAGACACTTAGTTTTCGGCAGCGCCTTTTGGTAGCCTCTGTATACCGGCTTACTCACTGACAGCTATGGGCTTATCTCTTCAGAACCGGGAGCCATTATTCAGGCTACATTCTGCATATGTCGAGACGGAAGGCTATTATTATATGGGGATAATATATCCACGTATTTATAATGGGAGGTTATTAGTGGGGCTAATATTTCCATGTTTTCGTAATGGTAGGCTATTCTGTGGGGCTAATTTTCCATGCGTTCGCGACATAAGACTATTTAATAGGACCACTATTTTTATGTGTTCGTGATGGTAAGCTGGTATGTGGGACTAATATTCCCATGTGTTCGTGTTAAGAGTCTAGTATGTGAGGAAAATATTTCCACGTGTTCGTGACGGGTGGTTATTGTTTGGGGCTAATATTTCCAAAATGAAGGATATTCTCTGCTATTTACCTTTGTCAATCAAGGTGGTAAAAAGATTTCCGAGGAGTTATATTGAGCAAATCCTGATGTACGGAAGCAAAGCATTGATAATTAGCTGATAAGTGAGGCGTTATCTGGAAGCTGTGGAGGTATGGTTTTATAGAAGAATGATGATAACACACTAGACGGTCAGAAAGAGTAACGAAGATAACTTGAAAGAAGTTCACTCACAAAGAGAACAGTTACTCGCCTAAAAAGAAAACAATCCACATATTTTTTTTTTTGGGGGGGGGGGGGCAAGAAAACTGTTGTATGTCGCATAAACGGAAGGTAGGAGGGGAAGAGAGGCTGGGGAAGACTAATAAAGAAGAAGATGAACAGTTTGACATCATGGCATGGAGGTATATCAGTCTCAGAAATGATTGGCGGCACAAGAGACAGAACGCAGTGGATAGACATGATCACCAACGCCACGTGGTATTGACTATAAGGAAATTATTTCCAAGTGTTCATGAAGGGAGGACAGTATGTGGGACATGTTCGTGAAAGAAAGCCAGTATCTGGGACAAATATGTGTACGTGTTCGTGAAAGGATCTAGAGTATGGGGTTAATATTTCTACGTGTTGGAGAAGGGAGCTTGCATATGGGGTTAATATTTGTACGTGTTCGTGAAGAGAGGCTAGTATCTGGGACTAATATTTCTGCGTGTTCGTGAAGAGAGGCTAGTATGAGGGACTAATATTTGTACGTGTTCGTGACGGGAAGCTATTATGTGGAACTATTATGTGTACGTGTTCGCGAATAGAGGCTAGTATGTGGGACTAATATTTGTACGTGTTCGTGACGGGAAGCTATTATGTGGAACTATTATGTGTACGTGTTCGCGAATAGAGGCTAGTATGTGGGACTAATATTTGTACGTGTTCGTGAAGAGAAGCTAGTATGTGGGACTAATATTTGTACGTGTTCGTGAAGAGAAGCTAGTATGTGGGACTAATATTTGTACGTGTTCGTGAAGAGAGGCTAGTATGTGGGACTAATATTTGTACGTGTTCGTGAAGAGAAGCTAGTATGTGGGACTAATATTTGTACGTGTTCGAGAAGAGAAGCTAGTATGTGGGACTAATATTTGTACGTGTTCGTGAAAGGAGCTAGCATATGGGGGTAATATTCTACGTGTTCGTGAAAGGAGCTAGCATATGGGGGTAATATTTCTACGTGTTCGTGAAAGGAGCTAGCATATGGGGGTAATATTTCTACGTGTTCGTGAAAGGAGCTAGCATATGGGGGTAATATTCTACGTGTTCGTCAAAGGAGCTAGCATAAGGGGGTAATATTTTACGTGTTTGTGAAGAGAGGCTAGTATGTGGGGCTAATATTTGTACGTGTTCGTGAAAGGAGCTAGCATATGGGGGTAATATTCTACGTGTTTGTGAAGAGAGGCTAGTATGTGAGGCTAATATTTGTACGTGTTCGTGAAAGGAGCTAGCATATGGGAGTAATATTCTACGTGTTCGTGAAAGGAGCTAGCATATGGGGGTAATATTCTACGTGTTTGTGAAGAGAGGCTAGTATGTGAGGCTAATATTTGTACGTGTTCGTGAAAGGAGCTAGCCTATGGGGGTAATATTCTACGTGTTTGTGAAAGGAGCTAGCATATGGGGGTAATATTCTACGTGTTCGTGAAGAGAGGCTAGTATGTGAGGCTAATATTTCTACGTGTTCGTGAAAGGAGCTAGCATATGGGGCTAATATTTCTACGTGTTCGTGAAGAGAAGCTAGTATGTGAGGCTAATATTTGTACGTGTTCGTGAAGAGAAGCTAGTATGTGAGGCTAATATTTCTACGTGTTCGTGAAGAGAAGCTAGTATGTGAGGCTAATATTTGTACGTGTTCGTGAAGAGAAGCTAGTATGTGAGGCTAATATTTCTACGTGTTCGTGAAGAGAAGCTAGTATGTGAGGCTAATATTTGTACGTGTTCGTGAAAGAAGCTAGCATTTTGGGCTAATATTTCTACGTGTTCGTGAAAGGAGCTAGCATATGGGGGTAATATTCTTTCTACGTGTTCATGACGGGAAGCTATGACGGCCGTGCTGCGCTATGATACAGAAAGGCGACATTTTAAAAGAAAATCACATTTAAGGGGTGGCATTTCGAAAACTTGCATCATACTGAGAAAATCTACCGCACAGCCATGAGCTATTGTGTGGCACTAATGTTTGTAACGTTTGGCGGGAAGCTAGCATGTGTGGTTAATATATTTCTGTATGTTTGTGACGGGGCGCTAGTATTTGTGGCTCTAGCCTTTCACCTAAAGTTTTGTATTGTTTTGTCCAGGGTATAATGTTTAACAAAAGGATCCAACACGACCATTTAGACATTTTGCATGAACTCGACATAGATGAGAAAATCTAAGGATAATAAAGAATATATAAGCAAACATTTGCCATCAGACATGAAGTCAAACTTCTTGAAATCATACCGGTTAAAAGAGGAGATTAACAAAGATGGGTTTTGTCACCTAATCGTTTCAGCACCTACAGACAGAAAATACTCAGAGATATCGAACCACATAATGGAATTTAAGTATATATATATTGAGATACAAAGAAGACACAGTTTTAACAGCAGAGTCTGACAGTAGTCTACAAGCCATTCTAGACGAGGTGGTGGAGGACAGCGCGATGAAGGAATTATCATTAAACGTCACTAAGGCGGTCTGATTGGCCGAATGGATAACAGCGCTCGCTCTTATACTTCCGATGTCTTGATGCCGAGGTAGCGGGTTCAACCCCTGCACCGATCAGTTGGACTAACATGTTAACTTGTCGTCCTTGACTTAGGGACGTAAGTTACAAATACCTTAGAAGCCGGAGTGAGTTCGCTTGATGGCGAGGGACACTGGTAACAGGGAAAGCTAATCCACACACGCAAATATAAGCCCAATGCAGTAGAAGTAGTATCACATGTATGGACCACGCTTGAGTTCAAAGCGTGCGAACGCAAACAGCAAATAAACCGTCAGTAAAACTGAATGAAGAAAGCACACATATCAAATAAACCGTCAGTAAAACTGAATGAAGAAAGCACACATATCAATACGCTATATATAGATATATATATATATATATATATATATATATATATATATATATATATATATATATATATATATATATATATATATATAGAGAGAGAGAGAGAGAGAGAGGGGGAGAGAGAGAAACTTGGAGGCTCACGAAAGCACGAAAGAGATAAATTTAGAAAGAATGTTATGAGAGCAATAGCATCAGATGACGAAAGTCAACATTCTATGGCACGTCATGAGAAGGGAAAGGCTGGAGTACGTCGTGACAACGGTAAATCTGGAGGGAATAATAGGGACGGAAAGGTCTCGAGAGAGAAAATGTTGGACAATATGACATCATGGCATGGAGGACAGTCAGTTTCAGAAATGGCTGCCAGTTCAGGAGACAGAAGACTGTGGACAGGCACGATCACCAACGCCACACGACATGGATTATAAGAAATTATGTGGGGAGGAGGGTATAAATAACTTCTCTACCACAAAATTTTATAGTCCATGGCGTGTGACAACTGTCAAACGTTGCTGTATGAAAACAGCTGAAATGCTATAACTAGTCCAACTCATCACGCATATTATCTTTGTGTCGGCCTTAACACAACACAGAACAGTTAACACGATAGTCCATGCGGTGTGACAATTGTCAAAAGTTGCTGTATGAAAATAGCTGAAATGCTATAACAGGTTCAACTCATCACGCATATTATCTTTGTGTCGGCCTTAACACAACACAGAACAATTAACACGATAGTCCATGCTGTGTGACAATTGTCAAAAGTTGCTGTATGAAAATAGCTGAAATGCTATAACAGGTTCAACTCATCACGCATATTATCTTTGTGTCCGCCTTAACACGACACAGAACAATTAACAAGACACGCGGTTGGATGCTTTTCGGACAGACAGTAAACACTTATACACTGTATCGTGTTCACACAACGTAACTCTTACTTGAAACCAAAAAAAAAAAATTTCCGAGTCAGCATAGACGTATGTAAAGTAATTTCCCCTATGAAATCTTCTTTAATTTTATATATAACTAGCTGACCCTGCCCGGCTTCGCCCAGACCCTGGTGGGGAGCATCTCATTTAATTCATATAAGTAGTCATATAAGTTCTCGTTCCCTTTTCCGTCCGTCCGTCCGTCCGTCCGTCTGTCTGTCTGTCTGACCCGGCCCGGCATTGCCCAGCTCCTGGTGTGGAGCATCTCATTTAATTCATATAAGTAGTCATATAAGTTCCCGTTCCCGACTGTCTATCTGTCTGTCTATCTGTCTGTCTATCTGTCTGCCTGACCCTGCCCGGCTTCGCCCAGTCCCTGGTGGGGAGCATCTCATTTAATTCATATAAGTAGTCATATAAGTTCCCGTTCCCGTTACCGACTATCTGTCTGTCTGTCTGTCTGTCTGTCTGTCTGTCTGTCTGTCTGACCCGGCCCGGCATCGCCCAGCTCCTGGTGTGAAGCATCTCATTTAATTTATATAAGTAGTCATATAAGTTCCTGTTCCCGACTGTCTATCTGTCTGTCTGTCCGGCTTCGCCCAGTCCCTGGTGGGGAGCATCTCATTTAATTCATATAAGTAGTCATATAAGTTCTCATTAAATTCATACAACAAAAAAAGTAACTTAAAAGAATGTCCTTCCACACACCATCCATTATTTTTAATGAAAACTCTTTCTAATCACCTGCATGACTACAGTAACTTCTTAAGCAAAAAAAGATGAGTTACAATGTTATGCATTGTGCATTATTTTTATGAAAACTTTGAAAATGCCTTACAGATTGTATCATTACTTATTATAACTCATATGCCGGTACATAACTATGGACTAAGAGTTTATAAATCTTTGAAAACGATGCCGCAATATGACTATAAGTTATACAGAAAAGTTATGCCCCTTGAAATAACTTTTACAGAGTTAGGTCCCCTGAGATATATGAAATTATAATGAAAAATGAAATAATACTGGGTAAGCAGGCGATTTCACACTAAAAAAATATCACAGTTGGCAGCTCTGGAATGAAAGGAAGGCGTGTAGAAAATTTCATCTCAATCAGATGGGCCGTTCGCGAACAAATAAAGGACATACATAGATACATACATAGATACAGACAGACAGACGATCCTAATCTTATATATAAAAGGCAATCTCCGTATTTATGTATGTCCTTTATGCGTTCGCGAACGGTCCATCCGATTGAGATGAAATTTTCTACACGCCTTCCTTTCATTCCAGAGCTGCCAACTGTGATATTTTTTTAGTGTGAAATCGCCTGCTTACTCAGTATTATTTCATTTTTCATTTTTCATTATAATTTCATATATCTCAGGGGACCTAACTCTGTAAAAGTTATTTCAAGGGGCATAACTTTTCTGTATAACTTATAGTCATATTGTGGCATCGTTTTCAAAGATTTATAAACTCTTTGTCCATAGTTATGTACCGGCATATGAGTTATAATAAATAATGATACAATCTGTAAGGCATTTTCAAAGTTTTCATAAAAATAATGCACAATGCATAACATTGTAACTCATCTTTTTTTGCTTAAGAAGTTACTGTAGTCATGCAGGTGATTAGAAAGAGTTTTCATTAAAAATAATGGATGGTGTGTGGAAGGACATTCTTTTAAGTTACTTTTTTTGTTGTATGAATTTAATGAGACGCTACCCGCCAGGAGCTGGGCGAAGCCACGCCGGGTCAGATAGATAGACAGACCCACCTTTTCGCTGCAGTTGTCTACTCCTCCTTTTCCTTCTTCTGCTGATGCTGCTGCCGCCGCTCCATTTACCCAAGTTAATTGTTGGGGGAAGATGTAAAGATCTTTCAAGTGCTCTTTCTAATGCTTTTTGTAAGTTGGTCTTCGTTTATCTAAGGTTGTTCTAACTGCAACCAATAAATGATTAGACAGACAGGCAGACAGACAGACAGACAGAGAGGGAGGGACGGACAGACAGACAGACAGACAGACAGACAGACAGACAGACAGACAGACAGACAGTCGGGAACGGGAACTTATATGACTACTTATATGAATTAAATGAGATGCTCGCCATCAGGGGATGGGCGAAGCCGGGCCGGATCAGACAGACAGACAGACAGACAGACAGACAGACAGACAGACAGACAGACAGACAGACAGACAGACAGTCGGTAACGGGAACGAGAACTTATATGACTACTTATATGAATTAAATGAGATGCTCCCCACCAGGGACTGGGCGAAGCCGGGCCGGGTCAGCTAGTTTATATATAAGATACAACATGTCTAATTCATTCATTAGAGCCTTGCCGTCTTGACAGACGATAGATTGTTACATTGTGCTATAAAAAAGGCATAATATCTACAACCCATGGCGGTAACAAATGTGGCTGACCAGACCAATTCGCGCTATTGATGTTTGTCCACAATGGATGCATGTGAACACATAGTCATTGTCACAATCACGCACCATCTTATGTCTCACGCGCTCAGTGTGTGACCTATCTGCAGTCATTTGTCTTTTTTCCCGTTTCTGACATTCGCCCTCCATGCAACACGTTCGGCGGCGACTTGCTCCCAATGTGCATTATCAATGCCTGTATCAATCATGTCCCGCTTACACACATCTTTGTATCATAGTAGAGGCCGACCTTGAGATCTCTTACCCATCTGTAATTCACCAAAGAAGATTTCCTTTCATATTCTACCATCATCCATCTTTCTAACGTGTCCTATCCATCTAAGTCTACGAAGACTGAGCATGGAACAAACCGTCACACAACCTGATATTTCCAATACTTCAGCATTTGTGATTTTGTCTTGCCATTTAATACCATGTATCTTCGCAGACACCGCATATGAAAGCTAGCATGTTAACAACCTTTAAGTCATAACTGTGACACAATCCTACTTCCCATTTTCCGCAATCGATTTTTGTTTGGTCCAAACCGACTTTTTCTTTGGCACTGAAACTGTTACATTACCAGAGGAGGTAGGCATGACGGTAATGGTTAAGAGCGCTCGATCGTAAACATCCGGTGTGCTGATGCCGAGGTATCGGGTTCAACACTACACCGGCCAGTTGGAGGTAAATTACAAGTGCTTCTGAAGTCGGAGTGGACTGGCCTGATGGCGATGGACACTGGTAAAAAGGAAAGCTATTAAAGACCCCGACATACCGAGTACAGGATTCGAAATCAGCTGCGGGCGATTTCGAAGCAGACTGCTTTGCACTGATTTCGACGGTATGAGGCGTCGTTTGTTAGAAATCGATGAAAAACTACTTAACTAAAATTGCCTAGTAGATAACAAACAACCAATACATGCTGTGGCTGAACGCAACGTCCGGTACAGGAAACGCAACTAACTTTAGTCGCTACTATGGGCTGACAGAACAAGAAATAGACGATGTGACAATGTCTTCAAGATACACATAAAAGCCGTAAATTGATTAGAGAAATTAGACGCAGACAGTCAAGAATTCTTGGGCACATTATGGGGATAAATAAAGTTTACAATTTACTGACAACTGGCAAAAGTGATGGGGAAAGAGCAAGAGGAAGACACTAAGATAAATACCAGTATGACTTAGTCACACGGTGTAATCGAAACAAGAATACAGACCTGATACAAGACTGTGGTGGGGTGTGAGACGGTGAGCCGTGACTCCCAACGTTGATTCGCACGGCACATGATGATAATAAATCACTTTTGGTCCACCTGGGACCCCATGTAATTAAACAAAATAAAATAAACGTCCGCCTCGATGGAGGATTCAAATACACGATCTCCGGGAAGATTCACTCGTCAACAAATGCCCGAAGAAGTCGGATGTGCCGGCCGAAAGGCGCAAGTGTCGCCGCTCTGCTGTAAACAGGCACGGCGCAATTAAGTTTAAAAAAATATAAATCCAGATGAACGCAGAAGAAGAAGAATACGTGGCCACCTGACCGGCAGGCAAGTGAGTAAGGATGGAAGATAACATCGCATGAAGGAGGAGAAGAAGAAGAAGAAGAAGAAGAAGAAGAAGAAGAAGAAGAAGAAGAAGAAGAAGAAGAAGAAGAAGGAGAAGAAGAAGAAGAAGAAGAAGAAGAAGAAGAAGAAGAAGAAGAAGAAGAAGAAGAAGAAGAAGAAGAAGATGAGGCAGTAGAAAGAGAAGACGTTGAGGAGGGGATAGCAGCAGCAGAAGAAGAAGAAGAAGAAGAAGAAGAAGAAGAAGAAGAAGGAGGAGGAGGAGGAGGAGGAAGAGGAGAAGGAGGGGGTGGAGAAGAAGAAGGAGGAGGAGGAGGGGAGGAGGAAGAGGAGAAGAAGAAGAAGAAGAAGAAGAAGAAACAGGAGGGGGCACAGGAGCAGGAGGAGGAAGGGGTGAGGAGGAAAATTTGTGTTTAATTATTATCAAGTTACGTCATAAATATTTTAATTACATTTAACTATAAGTGACACACTGCTCACAGCTGCGAATCATAAAGTTGCGATGATCACGTAACTAAAGAAAGCTTACGCATGTCTAGGGTTAACTTCTTAAAACTCTAAGACAAGATCGTCCAAACCTCACGAAACCAACAATAGGTAATCGTTGAGAACAATCCATCCTTACAAATAAGAACGAGGATTAAGTTCACCCCACAACGAAGAAGTATAACCAAATCCACATACAAGCTTCTACATCTAAGAATACATCTGGCTTCTAATGCAAGTTGGCAGATAGAAAACACCGTGATATCAACAACCAGGGCACAGAGGCTCCGGTGCCCTCGCACAGATCAACGGCAACTAGCAATCGCTAAACAAGCCTGGCTGCAAAAGTCCCAAGGTCTTAGGGTAGAGAGGCGAGGTATGATATCTCTGCGTGAAGATGCCGCTTGCCATGGACGGTGCTACTCGATATATCTGGAATATCGATTCTTCATGTCGGTTCCGCAGCGGCGATGTACAGGCACATTCTGTGACAGACTTATGCTTGAATAATATCGAATAACGACAATGTCTTAATCTATGCATTTTGGCTGCGACAGGCTACACGAAGGAAGACATAGCAAATGCATTTGGAATTATTATAGCATATAAGTTGTCACAAATATGGCGTATTTCATTCACGCTCGCTCCTGCTCGTTGCCTCTTTGTAGAAAACAATATATCATATAGCTTCGACAATAGTCCAATTGTTCTTTGTTATATTTCAAAATGTCATATACTCAACATATAGCACACGTCACGAACGTCTTGCACTAATATAGAGTGTATTTTTAATGACTGTACAGTGTTTGAAAATATTGCCGGTCCAAGTTTTTATTTACCTATTATGTTGCATGAACTTTACAGAGGGTGAATACAAAACTTGGACCGGTAATATTTTTCAAACACAGCACAGTCATTAAAAATACACCTTGTATATACATTGAATTTATAATGGAAAAAGTTTCATAGCAGGAGCCTGATGTCGGTATGTGAAGTGTTGAGTTGAGTTGAGTTAAGCTAAGAACTATCATCACTGCACGCAGGACATTCCCATACGCTCTAGGTCCCCTCGTTTAACAGCCAGCGAAGAGTCACACTACTAATCGTTCCCACCGCTGTCTGATTGAAAGTTCTCCTGGTCTTCCCTCTCAGTTTTGAGATTCTATCAGAACCCCTGCCAATCCCTCGCAATCTCATCCTTTCCACATAAGGGTTCTCAAACTGTTCCTCCACCTTCTCCACCTGGTCCCACCGGTGCACGACCACCTCTTCCTTGTCCATAGATAGTCTACCACCAAGAGGTGCATTCCATGCCAGCCTATCAGCCGGTTCATTCCCCCGCATTCCCACATGGCCGGAGCAAAAAAATACATACAATTCTCACAATCTGCCACCCCTGAAGCGAGGTGAGCCATTCCACACGAAACATTCCCTTTTCTACCTTACTAAGCATACTCCTTGAGTCCGTGATGAAGACTGTGTGTTGCAGTGGTCTCTTCTAACCAACGGAATGCCGTTATAACAGCTTCCACCTCCATTCTCATGCTGAAAGTCGTAACCTCATATGCCATACACCCCTTTTCCCAAGAATCATCCATTAGTCCAACATGGTTCAAGCTATTGTCGGCGTAGTGTCAAAACAATTACACCAACACGCCCGCTTTGAATCTATAATACTTGAATATATCCACCGTGCACTATCGAACTGTAACTACTACAGAGGACCTCACTCGTGGGATCGGTAAGTGTACTCAGACGAGACCTGGGCATTGTGAAGAGTCTTCTACGATGTCCGATCCCAGACTGCTTGCCTGTTCACTACTCGAGCACTCTGATAGTTAGTTAGTCGACAGATCATCCTCATTGCACATCGAACAATTCAGTCCATAAATGCTCAGATCCCCTCCTCAGTAAATCCCGCAGCGTGTATCGGCTCACGACACCAGTTCTGTGTTGGTTTATTACTCTTCTTTGGCTTCCCGCGTAGTGTTCTTGTTTGGCCGCGCCTCTTTTAACCTGCTGTTCTCGCAGCCTGACCATGGTTGTAAACTCCCAGTCATCGCTTGGTTCTCGTAAACGACTTACTTCTCGTAGAGCATTCAGAATGTCTGCCTGGTCCATGGCTCGTCTGCCTTCCACGGTAGCCCTACCTGCAAGTCTGTCAGTCTGCTCATGTCCTTCTACACCCGCATGCCCTGGCACGAAGATGAAATTAATCTTTGGCAGCCGAGACCGCTCCAGAGACAGCAGCCACTCTCTTCGGACCCACCCCATCTCTATCCTCCTGAACATGCTAATTGAGTCACTTAGGACACATGCCCGATTGAATGTCTGTGTCTCGAGCCATGTTATTGCTTTACTTACTGCCATGACTTCCATAGTCAGGCTGCTTGTGGTCAAAGCAAAAGCGCCAGACTCTTCCTTCACAGTTTTCCCTCCGGCATGAGCCGTAAAGGCCCATGAACTTCTCACTCTTCGGACGATCCACCCATCCGTGTAAATGACAGTATCATCCGCTAAAGAATTCTCGAAGATCAGAGCCTGTACTTCTGCCTCCACCGCAGCTGGATTTTCTTGTCTGCATTTCCTGTCTAGTTGGATGCACACCAAAAAAGATGTACAGAACTCTGTTGGCGCTTGTACGCACTCCTTGCCAGGTTCTAAGTCCTCAAGTGAACACACCTGCTGAAGAATGTCTTCGGCTTGACCCATCCATGACTTTCCTCTTTTTAACCTGCTGTCACCTTCACTTTCTTAATCTCTCTATGCAGTGGATGTTGTGTGTTTGCGTTGACTCTGAGATAGGCACGTGCTTGGCAAATTTGTATTCTGTCCCTCATGGTTGGAAAATCAAGACGGTAGCGCATCGCCCTGCATGTTGAATCTCTTGTACATCCAAGAATAATGCGCATAGCTTCGTTCTGTATCCATCCTTTCTATCTGCTTATGGCTGAAAGTCAGGATCGCCATCGCATACTCCAAAACAGAAAGGACTAGACCCTCGTAAAGAAGACATAGATGGCGCTGCTCAGTTTGCCGCGGCCATCACCCGCATCGCAGCCAAACCCCGCTTGACCTTGTTATCACCTGGTCTACGTGCTGATTCTCTTGATTATATTTAACTAGCTGATCCGGCCAGGCTTCGCCCAGGCCCTGGCGGGGATCGATCGATCGATCGATCTCGATCTATCTATCTATCTATCTATCTATCTATCTATCTATCTATCTATCTATCTATCTATCTATCTATCTGGGCTTCACCCAGTCCCTGGTGGGGCGCATCTCATTTAATTCAAATAAGTAGTCATATAAGCTCCCGTTCCCGTCTGTCTGTCTGTCTGTCTGTCTGGCTGGCCGGCCGGCCGGCCGTCCGTCCGTTCGTCCGCCCGCCCGCCCGCCCGTCCGTCTGTCTGTCTTGTCTGTCTGTCTGACCCGGCTTCACCCAGCCCCTGATGGGGAGCTTCTCATTTAATTCATATAAGTAGTCATATAAGTTCCCGTTCCCGACTGTCTGTCTGTCTGTCTGTCTGTCTGACGACCCGGCCCGTCTGTCTGTCTGTCTGTCTGCCTGCCTGCCCGTCCGTCCGTTTCTCCCACCCTCTCTATCTATCTATCTATCTATCTATCTATCTATCTATCTATCTATCTATCTATCTATCTATCTATCTATCTATCTATCTATCTATCTATCTATCTATCTATCTATCTATCTATCTATCTATCTATCTATCCATCCATCCATCCATCCATCCATCCATCTATAGCCAGGGGACGTAACCTAAGATATAGCAACGCTACTAAAAGTTATGTCCCTTTATATATTTTTTCTTATGTTAAGTCATGTAATTTAATTATTAAATTTGAGTAAGTAAACAGCTGATTCTACACTAAAAAAACTATGACAGTTGGTTGCACGGGAATGAAAAGAAGACGTGTAGAAAATTTCATCTCAATCGGATGGACCGTTATCGAACGCATCCAATACATCACCCACATACATACATTCTGTTTTATGGATATAGATTCCCATGACATGGCGTGCCCCATGTATTGCAGATATTTGCACGCCATTTACAAGACGTCGCAGTCAACTCCAGCATTTACTGACTGTCTGTGATTTTCTAGACAATTCTATGTTCATTAGTTTGCACTGCTTTCTGAACGACCGACACTAATACCATTTTGATAATCAACGCAAAGCGGTAGCTCCCAAATTGTCTGCGAATGGCCTCGAACCCGATATGTCGGGATTGTGAAACAGCATTCATTAACCCTAGGCTACAAAGGCCGACTATTGCCTATCCTATAGTCAACGCATATCCCTCTTCCGTTAAATTGCTGTTCGTCAATCTCTTGATGTTATCTTCCCACTTGTATCGTTGTTAACCTCTTGCTCGCTTGTCTTCAATTCCCACTTGTATCGTTGTCAACCTCTTGCTCGCTTGTCTTCAACCTTACCCTTCAGTATGGATTTTATAAATGTTATGTCTTTTAACGTGACCGAAATATTTCACTTGCCTCTTTTTTTATTTCTTTCGACTCCCTTTTCATTCCAAGTTTTTCTAGAACTGTTGTATTTGATTGTTTGTTGTTTCAAAGAAATACGACACATTCTTCTGTATATCAACATCTCCAGGGCCTCTATTCGAGTTTCGAATTACTTGTTCATTGACAAGGCTTCTGCGTCATATAAGTGTTGAATTTACATAACATTTGACAATTCTAATTTTCATCAATATTGAGCCGTGAGCACATGTCTCTTTCTTGCAACAGTGAAACAACTTCATGCAAGCGTTGACTCCACATTTGTGTTAATTCTCCGGTTATTCTTTTCGTTAATTATAAAAGTCGCTTAAAAGTCGACAGGGTCGACTTCATCGCACCTGGTTTTAACCCATACGGCTCGGTCTCTTTCCGCAGCGCGGAAAGCGTCGCACAAAGCACGAACCCCGTAACTCTAGCGACGACCCGCAGGAGTCTCCGAAAAATTTCACTCGTGAATCGAAGGACGCGGCCCGGAATCGAACCCACAACCTTCGGAGCCCGAGTCAAACGGCTTGACTACTTCGCCACGGAGACTCCATTTCTTTAATTATAGTTATTTAATAACCACGGCAATCTCCATGTCAGATTGGCGGTCCGTCTGAAATTCCTCTCGTCAATAGTTTCTCATCCTTTCTTCCACCGATGATGGGTTACATCATCTCGCTTATGCTATACACTCTCAACAGATATTCACATGTACACACATTTTGTCTGCATACCTGTCCGTTTATACGTCTATCAGTTTACCTGGCTATTTGTCATTTGTGTCTGTCAGCTCACACCAAGGCATCATATTTTTGCCAATCCATGAAGCTCAATCTATGCCCTTCCCGTATTGTTCATCTCTGTCATTGACACTCTTTTCTGTGCCTTTAGATGTTCCACCATTTCGTTGGCGTTGTGTGTTCAAGACAAGAGACTATCTGGTTATACGATCCTCGAGTTGTCACAATGTGTGTCCTGTCTAGCACCCGCGTCATTTCCGCACTTCTTGACTCCCAGGAATGTATGCTATTTTTTATACTGTTAAGGTATACTCTCATACCCGCCACAGTTTAGGATAAGTTAAGTCTGAGTAGCACCTGGCCTAGCTGATCCTGATTTCTTCTTTGTTTCTTAGTTTCTCCTCTTATGTCTGTTTCTTTGTGGTACCTCGCGAAATTTCTGTTCGCATACGTTTTCTGTTAGTTTATATTAATTCACTTGAATTATTTCCATTCTGTGGAAAATGTGTGTGTGTGTGTGTGTGTGTGTGTGTGTGTGTGTGTGTGTGTGTGTGTGTGTGTGTGTGTGTGTGTGTGTGTGTGTGCGCGCGCGTGCGTGCGTGGTTTTTTTTCTTCCGTCTGTCTGTTTCAATATTATTTCGGTTCTTGCCTTCAGTTCGCTAGGCCAATCGTTTGTTAATTTGTTCGCTGACCTGCGACAGTTCCCTTAAGACGTGGTTTAAAGCAATTGTTGCGTGTTGCCGGTTTTCGCATTACTGCTCTTATTGATTTTGGTGCAGAGCAGCATTCATTTACATTTAAACTGTGAGGGTTTCTCCCTCTGAGGGTTTCTCCCTCTGAGGGGTTTGCTTGTTTTGGTGCACGACCAAAGATGACAAATGTTCATCAACGATTTTCATGGTGCCTTGATTGGTTCTCTTATTCGCTTCATTTTCGGTCATACTTGCTGACGCCTTCATGCTATTGTTGCCTGGCGAAGTTCTTCCAGTAGGTTTATTACGCGCTTACGCCGCTGAATCGTATTTTTTTGCATAATGGATCCAGCAATGATGACATGGTGTTTCTATGATAGTTCTCCGTTCTCTTTACAGTTCTGTAGATATAAAATCCGCGAGATGTCGATTTTGTTCATTAAATTATTCCTTTCTCTACTTGTTTTTGTTCATGAAGTATCTGGGTTGCGGCAGCATATTTGAAATGAAAACGTAACAAAATGTTTAAATTTTAACAGATGATTAAATGGATATCAGCTCACTACAACATCCAGTGCAACCTGGTAGCAGTTCGCCATGCAACGCTGGGCGCATTTCTACAACAAAATGATTGAAGCACAACTTATGAAACGACAAACAACTTCTATAGAGGCTTCATTCGGGGTAAACCACACAAAAGAGAACCCAGACCACATGAAAATTAATGATTATTATCAATTTTCAAGGCGAGATCAGGTCATAATTTCTGGAACACGATCTGGGCACAACAGATCGAATATCAACTATATCACAAGTAGGTCAACATGGCCGAATGGATAAGAACGCGTGTTCTTAAACATCCGGTGAGCTGATGCCTACGGCAAGGGGTTCAACCTCAACACCGGAAAGTTGGACTAAAATGTTGACCTGTCGTCCTTGACTTGGGGACGTTAATTACAAGTACCTCTAAGTCGGAGTGGGTTCGCCTGATGGCGAGGGACACTAATTTTTATTTGCATGTCCTTCACAGGACATAGCAGTCAACACCAGCCTTTTGGCTGTTCGTGATTCCTGGGCAAATTTTACGTTCAGTAGTTTGCCATTGCTTTCTGAACGACCGGCTCCTATACCTTTTTCGAAACAACAAGCACCGCTGTGTTTCGAACCCGGGTATACGGGCTCACAAACCGCGTTCGCAAGCCCTTAGCCACGGAGACCTGTCTACGCTGGTAATAAGTAAGGCTAATCCACACGCAAAATTCAGTCCAGCGCTACTATAAGTAGTGTGTATGGACTACACTTGAGTTCAAAACGAGCGAGCGCAAAAAACTGAAACTATATCAAATGCTCAAGATTGGTTTGACGGATCTCTCTCTCTCTCCCCCACCCTCCAAATGTGTGTATGTGTGTGTGCGTGCGTGCGTGCGGGGTGGGGGAAAATTGTTCCATGGCGGTCAAGCACACACAACAGTCCTGATTAAGGGACATAAAGTAACGAACGTAAACAAACGTGGCATCAAAACATTTTCCACCAAATAATGTATGGACGTGTCATGAATGTTAAACTAACTAGAAATGTCATGAATGATAAACTAACTTGAAATCTCATGGATGTTAAACTAACGACTGTTTTTATTGGAGTTAATACGATGTAGTTCTGAATGCAAACGAGGAAGAAGCGGAACGCGAAAATGCCGAACGATTATTAAAAATAATATCCTCAATAAAATAATTATAGTATGTGTTGATTTCGGATACACAAAGTAGGATTATCGCCGGTGTTATGTAATTCATATACTAAACTAAGAGTCTTACAGCATCTAAAGCCCGGTATAGGAGTTTTAATGAACAGTTTCCCGATGCGACGAAGATGTACTTCTTCTTCTTCAGCGTTCCGAGCCATTGAGGTTCTTTGCTGCAGATACAATCCGTCTCCATTCGAAATTCAAATGAATGAATTCAATCATAAAACATACAACTCGTCAATGAAGCATATACCAAGGTAACACCATGACAGTTACTCTTGACATGCATTTATAGATAAATACTTCTAGATCAAAGCATTATAAACTTCCGTATTCATCTTCCCTTTTCGCCCCCTTTCCTTCCTATAGAAATGTGTTTACGAGAAATGCATGATTGGTGTGTGGATCGTGTTTACAGGAAATGCATGACTGAAGTGTGGATCATGTTTTCGAGAAATGCATGATTGGTGTGTGGATCGTGTTTACGAAAAATACATTCTTCTTCTTCTTTCGTTCGCTTGAAACATGTCTACAACTGCAATGTCGTCTCTTGTACGAAAAATACATGATTGGTGTGTGGATCGTGTTTACGAAAAATGCATGATTGGTGTGTGGATCCCCTTGGTAAGCGCGACTAGAATGCTGTTGAAGTAGTCCTATAAAATTACACTGAGCCGTGGAGACGTGTCTCTTTCTTGCGACAAATGTTGTTCAGTGTAGTGCGTGTTAACGGCAAACAAGTCCCAGTGGCAAACAAGTGGCAGGAACATACCATGGGTATATAAAGTGTTTGGACCATGTCATATTTCAGGTCTGAGTGCACGGATAAATAGGTGGCCAGTCCTTCCCTCCCGCAGCAAACAACGAGAGCTGGTGTCGAACCCTGGTCCGATCGCGCCAATGCCATTGTCAGCGTAAAGCCCTAACCGTTACACCTACGCGCCAGCTGTATAACGAGTTGGCTGCTCTATTCTGAATTTGCAGAAATTTGAAAGTAGCTAATAGTTAACACCGGGAGAGACTGCGTTGAGCATAGCCTACGATGGGTAGCGTTGTGATGTTCTGTTGTGATAATTTGGTGTGTCCAGTGTGTGCCGCGTGGTTACACACCCGCTTCACACGCGTGATCCGGGACTGTTTCCGGATCCGGTCAGGGATATGCACTACTGACGAGCTCAAACGAGGGCGAAACTCGAGTATAGTGCTTCCATATTGACGTGGATAGGCCTTAGGTTCATACCAGAATGCGATCGGCGTTGCCAGTAGTGGGTTGTGCTCAATATTTTAATACTTAAGAGATGAGACCTTGTGGCGGTACGACTCGCTGGTGCCACATATTAACCAGTTTGAGTATACTTCAACGTTCAGTCAGCTGAACAGAGATGGTTTCTTGTGTTTGATGATCAGGTTTTGCTGGGGTGAGTGCTCACGACACACTAGTCGACTCAACACAAAGCGGGCATGCTGAGGCTCATCAACAGAAGACGGTAACTATTGCTATGTTAGCAAGCCAATGAATTACCCACTCCGCTACTAAATCTTAATTAACATATAAGTACTGTATATCCAAACAAATCACAAAAGAAACATACAGACACACAAGAACCTACCGGATAATACAATTTCCATCAGACATCCATCTTTGAAATCTGCCACTGACGTGATTTTCTTCAGAATGTTGGGATCGCTTGAATCATGACGGAACAACAAGAGTTTGTCTGCCGTGTTGTAGAACCCGTGCTCAGGAAACTGGGAATAAAGCAAATAAACCAGTAAACTCTGCAACAAGTTACATTTTATGCTATAAGACTTTCAGACAGACTTTGTTAGAAGTAAATATTCAGCTGTAACAACAGTCTCCGCTAGATAAAATCCAGAGATGGTACTAAACAAGGCAAATACGAAGCCTTCATGAGACTAGCTATCAGACACCTAGTTAGTGTACAATATAATTACAACAATAAGATCACTCTCGCCCGAGTGTTACCGGGAACTATAAGGTAGGCAAAGAATAACAACACTGTACCAAACCATGCATGCCGTAAGAGGCAACCATGTATGCCGTAAGAGGCAACCAAGGATGGTTGGCGTGTGACTGGCTACTTCACCCTGCAAAAGAACTTTAGCTGCAAAACCCAAGCAAGTCTACAAAGGACTTGGCGTGAGTTGGCTGATGGCTTATGCTCTATTACAGGTGTGGGCAAACTTTTTGTGCGTTAGGGCTACATTGACAAATGTAAAGCTATTGGGGGAGGGGGGCATATATATATTATGTCCACTTTGTTTACAGCAACCTATCACAATAAGTAATTATGAATTATTTATAGGTTATTAAACAGTATAAATAACTAATTACTGCAATTTTATTTTACTTATACACTTATACATTATATTTTTAAATATGGAGAAAAACATTTACTAATTTGTTAACAAGATTTAAAAAATGTTTTTATTATAATATTTTTTTTTTTTAATTATCTATCAATGGTTTTAATTTAGAGACAAACCGACTACATTGTCACTACAATTGTTGATTTATAATGAGATTTATGTAACTGCTTGCAAGTTTTGACAATATTCTTGAAATCTGGAGCAAGTTTACTTGTTGAAATTCACATGACAGCATGAAAGTTGCAGTCCGACAATAAAGACCTATTCTTAGATTTGTTGATCTTCAAGCAAGAAAATGCTTGTTCGCAAATGTATGTTGATCCAAACAATGATAAAAGTTTAGTTGCAAAGATTTTCAAGTTGAGAAATGATTCTTCTGATAAAGATCCATAGAAATCCAGCAAACCATCTGACTTGAATTTCTCTTTCAGGTCATGATCTGCTTGTAAGTCAAGCAGATCCAACTGTATGTCCTCTGTGGCTGTATCAGCTTCTGCACTAAAAGGGAAACTGAGAATATTGAACTGTGGCTCTAAGTTCTCGAAATCTTGGAATCTCTATCCAAATTCTTCAATCAATGCATCTAATTGGGCTTTGTACTGTTCAGTCATTTCACCAGAAATGGTTTCTTGCTTCAGCAAAGAGAAGTGACAAAACATTTTTTCACTTGCTTGTCTGGAGAACAGTGAGAGGTTTGCCTGACATGATTTTACATGTACATACAATTCACGTGCAAACACACCATTGCCCTGAAGTTTGACATTCAGTTCATTTAACTTTTCCATAATTTCAATGGCAAACATGAAGTCTAACTTCCGCTCTTTGACAATTTTAGTATTAAAGTCACATTCATTACCCTTCATCAATAGGAACATCACTATTTCTTCTCTGAGGCCCCACACTCGCCTCAACACCTTGCCGAGACTCAGCCATCGAACACTAGTGTGGTTCAGGACATCGGAATGTTCAGTTTCCAAATCGTCAAGTAATGCCTTGAACTATCTGTGATTACGTCCTCTTGATTTGATGAGGTTGATGACATTGACAACTGGGTCAATAACATGCTTGATATTCAAAACAGTTTTACACAGTCTTTCTTGATGGATCACACAGTGAAGTGGTAATAATGTGTGGTCAGAATTAGTTAGTTAGTTAGTCGTGGTTCCAACTTTACGGCAACCGGTCGTCCCCATATTGCTCCGTTCCTGTGCCAGTGAATATCACATAAAATGCTCCTCACTGCCCAATGTGAATAATGGAGTAGACAGGAGTATCGGCAAGCCAACAGCCCGCACAGGTACACTGTGCATAATGCCGCCGCCAGAATGCCAACACAAAAGTCCTCCATGAAAAATACAGTTCATCGTCGATGGAAACGGCAGTCACCAGAAAGACTTCATTGACCGGGGTTTTATCCCATATGGCTTGGTCTCTTTCCGCAGGACGACCCACCGAAAGCGCCGCACAAAGCACGAACTCCGTAGCTCCAGCGGTAACTCCCAGGAGTCTCCTGAAAAATGCACCCGTGAGCCGAAAAGGCAAACCAGTCAATCCAGCAACAGCCGGCCGCCATCGTTCCGAACATGCAGTTCACACTACAAACAACCACCGACAGATGTAAAAGCATTCCACACGAAACTCTCAGCTTGCAGTGTCGCGCCACGCACTCACTCAGTAGCAGGGCGACGGAACCATAGCCTCCTTAGTCGCCTCTTACGACATGCATGGTAGGCAACAGTGTAACTATTCTTTGCTTGTGGTCAGAATATTCTGCTTTAATCTTATCATTTATCAACTTTACGAGACCTAAATTTTTTCCAGTCAAAACAAGCTCCGTCACTTGTAACACTTGCCATCGTGTTCCGAACCTTTTGAAGTTTCTGAGTTTGAAAGAAGTGTTTATTTCACGTATAACTATCAATAATTGACAGTATCATATACATCAGTACTCTCATCCAATGCAAGAGAGTATGACAAAGATTGTTTACTTGCATCTTGAAGTTTATGCATCAAATTGTCATTTACCTTGTCATCACGTCTGACCACCGTTTTCCTTGATAAAGTAATGTCAAATTTGTTTTTTGTTCTGGACACATAATGTTTGCTGCATCTAGCAAACATTCCTCGATGAACTCGCCATCAGAAAATGGCTTGTTCTGTTTTACAGTTCTGTGTGACAGCACAAGAAGAGCTTATGTTGCAGCATCTTGAATTGAAGACTGCTTAATGAAAACAGTTTGCTGTTTCTCCAAATTTTTCACCAACTAAGGGCATTTCCTTTCCCTCTCTCCGGTTGTTAAATTGTATCCGAAATCGGAACGTTTTGTTTGAAATGTCTTTTTAAATTGTACTTCTTGAAGACAGCCACTGACTCAGACACAAGCAAATTGATTTGCTACCAACTTTTATAAAACAGTACTTAGTTGTCCATTCATCATTAAAAAGACGACATTCATCTTCAATCTTTCGTTTTTTAGTGACACTCATTGTTTTATTAAAATTCTAACTTAGAATTTTACAAAACTGTAAAAATGAAATGAAACAAAACCTACTTCCGGCTGTGTGTGAAAATTAAATATTCGGAAAACAAGGAGTAAACTCAGAATAAATTTCAGAAATATATCACGACTACTGCAACAAAGAAATGAATTTGAACATTGTAAATGTGGAAATAATTTATAATAGCAAAAACCTTTAAATTTAATATATTATTGCAAAATAAATCATTTTATTCACCGGAGAAATATCTGTTTTTCATAAAATCATCCTTATTAAATTTTTACGTGTCGATAAATATTTCTCTATATTAAAATCAATAAATTCGCATTTTAGGATTACATTACGAAGGCCAAGGACTGTTTACAAAAATAGAAAACTAGAAAGAAATTTTATCAAAAATGTTAAAACAATCATAACGGTACATGAAATTCTGTAACATGCAACAAAATAACTGAAAAACGAAGTAACATTTTTTAAATTTCTAAATGCTCTCGATGGCCGCATAATATCAGTTGTCAGGCCGCATGCGGCCCGTGGGCCATAGTTTGCCCACCCCTGCTCTATTGGAAGGTGAAAGGCAGCAGCAGAAGAAGAACAGATCACTCTATAAAAGAATATTTGTTTCAATTTATTGTTGAACTAATGGATTATTAACAACGGAAAGCTATGTCAATCAATTACATTTACTTAAAGATAATCTGGACACCACAGAGGAGATCTTTTAACTAGTGAAATACTATGATGTTTAACCTACAGCGAGTATTGATGCTTTTATTATGGTGCAGTTACGATTCAAGTTTGGGTTATGAGTTAATTAAATTATTAGAACACCGATAACGATTATCTTAAGCCAAGAATGACGGAGAAAAAGAGTCATGAAATGTTATATAGAACCTGCTCTATTGAATGGCAGCGAAGATTGGAATGTGAAAGAACAAATTAGGAAGAGCTTGCAAGCAGCGGAGATGCGATTTTTCAGACAAATGTTGCCAATACCGTAGACTGTCAAACTTAACTAAGAATGGAGATGTGATTTTTCAGACAAATGTTGCCAATACCGTAGACTGTCAAACTTAACTAAGAATGGAGATGTGATTTTTCAGACAAATGTTGCCAATACCGTAGGCTGTCAGAGTAACTAATCAACGGAGATGTGATTTCTGCAGACAAATGTTGCCAATACCGTAGACCAGATGTTCTCAAACCACGGCCCGCGGGGAACCTGTGGCTCGCCAGCTGTCAGAAAGTGGCACGCGAGGCCTCGTTATTTAATATAATATATGTTAATAATTTCAAAAATGCACTCGGAGCGCCCCGTCAGCGTTTCGCAACGAAACATTATGAAGTTCCCATATTCCAGCCTTGTCGACCAATCAGATTGAGCAAGGCGCCATGTTGTCGTCTGTTACAACTGTTTAGCAGAGTCGGTAGTATTGTGTTGAAATTAGATTTTTTTTCAAATACAAATTTTCCGTTAAAGCCTATAAACATGAGTGTGGAAAAACTAAAATCAAACAATGGTAAAAAGCGAAAATGTGAAGACGTTGCTTGTCGTGAATTCTTTGGAAGACTTTGGACACGAAAGATTTGTGCCCAGACATTGATAAACTCAAACTGGCATCTGGACTTAAGTAACTGGTTATGAAGAACAGTTAGAATTGTAAATTAATTACATTAATAGCGATTTTCGAAACTGATTTAAAATGTATTGTTAAATGAACTTTGATTTTAAACCTCCCCCCCCCTCCCCCCCCCCCCCCCCCCCACACACACACACACAAATGATCGCAGTGTAGTACTGACACTGACTGCCTTTACAGTTTTAGAATTTTGTTGACGAAAGTAAAGAAAGGTAAGAATGACATTGCACGACTTTTATAATTTTATAACCTTGTGGCCCGCTTAACTACCGAAAATAGTAGATATGGCCCTTTGCTTGAAACGCTTGGGAATCACTGCCGTAGACTGTCAACGTAACTAACAACGGAGGTGCGATTTCTCAGACGAGTGTTGCCAATACCGTAGGTTGTCAGAGTAACTAACAACGGAGATGTGATTCCTCAGACGAATGTTGCCAATACCGTAGGCTGTCAGAGTAACTAACAACGGAGATGTGATTTCTCAGACGAATGTTGCCAATACCGTAGGCTGTCAGAGTAACTAACAACGGAGATGTGATTTCTCAGACGAATGTTGCCAATACCGTAGGCTGTCAGAGTAACTAACAACGGAGATGTGATTTCTCAGACGAATGTTGCCAATACCGTAGGCTGTCAGAGTAACTAACAACGGAGATGTGATTTCTCAGACGAATGTTGCCAATACCGTAGGCTGTCAGAGTAACTAACAACGGAGATGTGATTTCTCAGACGAATGTTGCCAATACCGTAGGCTGTCAGAGTAACTAACAACGGAGATGTGATTTCTCAGACGAATGTTGCCAATACCGTAGGCTGTCAGAGTAACTAACAACGGAGATGTGATTTCTCAGACGAATGTTGCCAATACCGTAGGCTGTCAGAGTAACTAACAACGGAGATGTGATTTCTCAGACGAATGTTGCCAATACCGTAGGCTGTCAGAGTAACTAACAACGGAGATGTGACTTCTCAGACGAATGTTGCCAATACCGTAGGCTGTCAGAGTAACTAACAACGGAGATGTGACTTCTCAGACGAATGTTGCCAATACCGTAGGCTGTCAGAGCAACTAACAACGGAGATGTGATTTCTCAGACGAATGTTGCCAATACCGTAGGCTGTCAGAGTAACTAACAACGGAGATGTGATTTCTCAGACGAATGTTGCCAATACCGTAGGCTGTCAGAGTAACGAACAACGGAGATGTGATTTCTCAGACGAATGTTGCCAATACCGTAGGCTGTCAGAGTAACGAACAACGGAAATGTGATTTCTCAGACGAATGTTGCCAATAAAGTAGGCGGTAAGAGTCACTAACGACGAGTGCCTGGAGGAAGCTAATGGATGTAGAACATTATATACAACTATAAGACAGATAGAAACACTGTTTTTTGGTCAGGTAATGAGAAGAAAGTCCTTGGAAAACATGGTGACGACTAAAAAGATCAGCGTTAGAAGAGGCAGACGTTGACCAAGAGAAATGGTGCGTTGTACCTAAAATGATGACATGGGGGAAGATCAACAGAAGTGATCCAGAACACCAAGAAACACGATCTGTGAAATTACATGGACGCCTACGCCGTGGCGAAGGGGTTATGGACGAAGTTCGTAATCCCGTAGCTCGAAACGCAGCTGCGGGCGATTTGGCAGGAGATCGCCTTGCGTTGGTTTTTTTTATAAAATGGTATGAGTGCTGGTCGTTCAGAAAACTACTGAACGTAAACTTGCCAAGATATCATAAACAGTAAAATAATGCAGGTGTAGACTGCGATGTCGTGTAAAGGATATGCAACTAACTTTTAACTACGCTATTTGGCAGAGCACATAATTATGATGAAGAATAATGGGTCACAAAGCTGTTAACAGGGAGATGTTTTCAAGTCACTCCCCCCCCCCCTTCCTTTCCATGTCTGGTTTTGGACCGTTTCAGAGTCACATAGTTGACAAAACCACTTACATCTGCGGCGATCAAGGTTCAATCCCCAGCAAGGCACCATACCGAACATGGTTCAGAAAATGAAGACTGCAATTCTTCAATTTATTGCCATTTTAATTTCAATATATTGTGCAATGGCATGAGTGGGTGCGGCTTGTTGGAGCCTCAAACCTTCGGGAACTTGTGTGGATATATTGTCATGGCCACACAGGGTACGCGGAAACGAGAGATCTAATGTGCTGGTTTCCTTCCATCCATGGGAAACTGAAAATCAATAGACGGAATACACTGCAGGAAATAATGTCAATCTGGTGTATGGTACATATCTTTGGTGAATCTTCTGCTAGAGTATGGAGCTGGGTATAGAGCTGCCGGCAATGATGGCAAGATACATCTTTCTTGTACTTTTATTGTCCTCTAATCTCTACTTCGTTCATCTACTTCTATTGTCCTCTAATCTGTACGTCTTTTCTCTACCTCTAATGTCCTCTAATCTCTACTTCTGTCCTCTACTCCTACTGCCCGCTGATCTCTACTTCATTCAGCGATTCAACGACTTCTCTGGTTCCACAGTAATGATAAGTTAACATATAAATGCGTGCCTTGGAAAACTGAAAGTGAATGCGCAAGATGACATATGAATCAAACACTTTTCAAAAAGGGAGACTTTATTCCCAAACGGGGCCCTGAAACATGTATTCATAACATGTATTCCCTAACCCTAACCCAGACCCTAACGCAATCCCTAATCCTACCCCTAATCCTAACCCTAACCCCATCCCTAACCTTAATCATACACAATAGCACTTGCATGTCTTCTTCATCTTCTATTATATGTGTGTGTATATACTTAATACATTATACTGGCCCCCAATGATATGCCAGTTTGTACTGCTCTCTAATATAGAAGATATAGACGTCACGTGACCAGAACCATTTGGGAATAAACACTTCGTTTCAAAAATAGGGTACACAGCAGCGATCACGCCCTTAGCTCTCTCTCTCTCTCTCTCTCTCTCTCTCTCTCTCTCTCTCTCTCTCTCTCTCTCTCTCTCTCTCTCTCTCTCTCTCTCTCTCTCTCCTCCATCCCCTCTAGCCACGCCACTGATTTCTGTGTACAGGAAGGCCCCGCTATACGTCGCTTCGGTTTACGTCGTTTCGCTATAAAGTCGTTGTCACAATGGGACATAACTTCACTTTACGTCGCTACGTTCCGCTATAACGTCGTCACCTGTGTTGTTGCTATGCTGCGTCAACGTCACCATTTTACATTTTGTGCAGTGCGTTTTTTTCCAGGATTGTATCGTGTAATCACCCATAATTATGAGTTCAAAGCGCACAGCAAGTGCTGATAGTGTGTAAGAGAACCAGGAAAAGTGTTACTCTTGAGGTGAAGTTAGATGTGTTAAGTCGTTTTGAGGCTGGTGATCGGGCTGTTGATATCGGTGAAGTCCATGGTTTACCTCCAACCACGGTACGGACAATTCGTGCAGGTGCTGACAAAATCAAAGAGGGTGCTAACAACGTAACCCCTTTGAGTGCTTCCAAGATCAATCGTACCAAAAGTACTCTTATGGAGAATATGGAAGCACTATTGACCGTCTGGATTGCAGGCCAGAACCAACGGAATATGCCTGTGAGCAAGATGGCTATCCAAGAGAAAGCAAAGTCTCTCTATAAAGATCTAGCTAAGAAAGTAGGTGAGAGCAGTACTGGTAGTGCTGATGATAGTTTTGGAGCGAGTTGTGGTATTAATGCCTCTACGTCCCAATAATTATACCACTCGCCTTCCAACCCACCTCTATATAGCCAATCTCATCTCATCTCATCATCTCATCATGTTCCTCTTGTACCTTGCGGTGTCGAGGTGAAGTATAAACTTCGTGAGAGTGCCCGGTTATGGGCTTCGTATATCGACATTCCCATGGATTCTGTTATTCCCTCAGTCCAACGTTTACGTGGTCGGCCTCTTCCTCTGTTTCCATCTGGTCTGTACATCATTGCTTGTTGTGGCATGCTGTTGACTGGTAGCCTACTTGCATGGCCAAACCATTTGACTTGCTGCTTTCTAATAAAATCTAGAGCAGCTTTAACCCCTACTTTAGTCCTGATTTCTTCATTTCTGATCTTATCTCTTCTTGATACGTTGAGTATTCTTCTCAGAAACCTCATTTCTGTTGTTGTGATTTTTCTTTTCTCTTTTTCTGTCATTGTCCAGGTTTGGCATTGGTAGCACAGAGTTGGTAGGAAGATTGTGTTGTAAAGTGCTTTCTTAGTAGTTATTGATACATGTTTGTTCTTTAGTATTGGTGCCATTTGTCCAATGAGTTGGTTTGCCTTATTGCACCTATTTTCGATCTCGTCTTCTGATCTGCCATTTGATCATATTATACTTCCTAGGTACTTGAAGCTCTTTACTTGTTTCAAGGGATGTTCGTTTAGGTGAATTGTTGCTGTTTGTTCTTCTTTAGTTATAGTCATTACCTCTGTTTTGCTTGTGCTAATTTTCATGTTATGTTCCCTACACATTTCGTTTAGACTATTCATGTGGTCTTGTAATTCAGCTTCTGATTTTGCTATTAGTGCTTGGTCGTCCGCAAACAGGAGTTCTCTAATGGTTAGATTTGCAGATGGTTCTTCTTCTGTGTTCTCGTCATGCGGTATTCTTGCTGTCTCTGCTTGGCTGGTTTCTTTACATATGTTGTCTATATATGTTATGAACAAGAGAGGGGACAGGACACAACCTTGTCGTACTCCAGATCTTATGGTGAAGGGTTCTGAGTGTTCTCCAGTTGCTCTCACTATGCATTCACTGTTGTTGTATAAACTTCTGCATAGGTTTGTTAGATGTGTACTCACTCCATATTGTTTAAGGATTTCCCACAGCTTGTTTCTATCTACCCTATCAAATGCCTTTTCTTGGTCGACAAAGGCTAAGTAGAGTGTTTCATTGAATTCAATTGATTTTTCTATAAGTTGTCTAAGAGCAAAAATGGCGTCTGTGCATCCTTTGTTTTTCCTAAATCCAAGCTGCGTTTCGCTTAGCTGGGGTTCTAAAGTAGTTCGTAATCTTTTTCAAGAATTTTGCAAAATATTTTCCCAGTATGACTCAACAGTGAAATGCCTCTGTATTGTGTGCAATCTCTTTTGCTGCCTTTGTTTTTCCAAATTGGGATAATTATGGCGTTTCCCCAGTCTCGTGGTGTCTGTTGTTCTACCCAAACATGGTTGAATAGTCTATGTAGCCAAGCTGTTCCTACTTCCCTTGCTGCTTTAATTAGTTCATTTGGTATTTCATCCTGTCCTGGTGATTTGTTTAATGGGGCTAATCTGATGGCTTCTATAATTTCTTCTTTTAGTATGTCTGATTCTATATAGCCAATAAATATCAATAACCATCAAAATACACATTACACTGTAATTCATTTAATTCTATGAGAAATAGTGTTTCGCTATACGTCGTTTCACTTAAAGTCGCATTTTCCAAGAACGTAATCCCGACGTTATCCGGGGTCTTCCTGTATTACAAAAGTTCTTGGATTGCTTGATACTGAAAGCGCACCATCTTAGAGTGGCGCCGCCTTCTCAGAAAAGCGGTGTGAGATGCCCCATTTTTCACTGCAACATTCACGAAGCTGTTCTCTATTTGAAGTCAAACATCGTGAAGCCACGAAAACTATAGTGCACATCACCAAAACATGATTGATGGCCTTAAAGCGCGGTTTCTCTGTATGTTTCCGGTTTCTTTTATTTTAAAAAGAACTTGATGAAAGCTCAATATAGAGATGATTTCTGCACGCTAGCGCACGCCAGTTACGTGCAGGAAGGTGCCATGATAAATGTCCTGGTTTAATAACTCCAGCTATTTAAGAGAGTTTAAAGACAGCAAAAATGTGAATCACGCAAAGGACAGTGCATTTATAATGGAACTTCTTTTTACGACTGGTCTGACTCGATGTCTCAACGAACTAAATGAGAAACGTCAGGCTATAGGCCAGGCTGTGCGAGCGCTGATAAGGAATGTCTTGGTTTTTTTTTTTTAAATTTAATCTTTACAAGCAAGTGTAATCAAAATTGATGTGAGACGTTCCTTGTGTAATCTTCAGGGGAAATAGAAGAGGAACTTCTTTTCGGAAATATTGAAGTGATGAGTGAAGAAATCGGATCAATGTTTCTTACGCCTATGATAAAGGCAAATCGGCATTTCTACAACGTTCCCTTGAGTGTTAACATTGAGGTATCACAGATAGGAAGACAAATAAATAGACACGCAGGTAAGTCTCAGTAGATTCAGTTCAGAAGCGGAAGGCAGTCAACATAACACAGATTGATATCTGGAAACGGTGATTCTGGAAACAGAACAGTAAACCTTAAATGGACTCGTCGGATAATTGGTAACTAGCGGGTACCAATTCCGGAAATATTTTCTTAATAATTCAGCCTCAAAGAGGAAATAACTTAACGTAAATAGGACAAGGCCGGCTTCGTGGCTTAGAGGTTATGACTTTTCTCCGTAATCTCGTATACTCTCGTCGGTAACGTGATGACGGTGAGAATCAGCAGTGGTTCGAATCGCATCGGTAACTTACGGGGTATGTGAGCCGGCCGCTCAGAAAGCAATGGCAAACTACTGAGCGTAATCTTGACAAGAAATCAACATACAGCTGAAAGATGCTGGTCTTGACAGCGATGTTGTGTAAAGGATATGCAAAAAAAAAAAAAAAAGGACAAGGAATACAGGAAGAATGGACATAATTAGGAAAATTGAAGGAAGATGGGGGAAATTATGGAGCAATCATCATCACTGCCGATAATAGTGGGTGGTCAGGTTTCGCTATCTCACACAATCACAAGAATCGCTGATCAGTTATGTACTTGTCCCGACCATGCCATGTGGCCAAGCCATCCAGATATTTACTTCACTGCCTTCCCCTTGTTCTTTCCCCCCAAATCTTGTCAGATGTTACCAAGTTCTCCAGTTTATTTCTTCTCAAAAAAGCTTGATGATTTCTCTAATAAGTTTACGGTTTACATTTGTTTCTTGTAGGACTTGCTGAAAAACGTCTGATGACTGTAGAAATGTGGTTTCTGATGAGAATGCAAAACATTCCATGGACAGACAGAAAAACAAATGACCAAGTACTACAGGAAACAAATGAAAATCGTAGACTGATTAGAGAAATTAGACGTAGACAGGCAAACATTTTTGGACATGTTATGAGAAGGAATGAATTGGAGAACTTGGTGACAACTGGCAAGATCGAAGGGGACAGACCAAGGGGAAGACCAAGAAGTAAATGCCTGGATGGCTTGGCCACATAGCATGATCGAGACAGGGACACTGAGCTGATTCACGACTTTGGTGATCGAGTGAAATGGCGAGTCATGACCGCCCACGCTTTCCGGCATGGCACATGATGGATGGAGGACTTGCTCATTAGTTTTTCTGTCAATCCATTGTTTTCTTTGCATTTCCCTCAGAAACCACATTTTCACTGCCATTAGATGTTTTTCAGCTTGTCTGCTCATTGTACACGTTTCACATCTAAACAAAAATACAGGTTCTATGTAGCAGCATTACAACGTTTCTTTTCTCGTTGCAATTTACACCTTTTTATTGGTCAGTATGTTTTCCATCTTGCAAAAGGTTACCTTTGCCATTGTGGTTCTTGTTATATTCTCTTTAAGGCACCTCCCATCAGATGCTTTGACTGTTCCGAAACAGATCTACAGATTCACTTGTTTGAGACTGAATTGACGAAAAATGATTTTCTACAGATTTTAAACATGATTTTCATCTCATCTCATCTTATCGTGTTCCTCTTGTACCTTGCGGTGTCGAGGTTAGCCAAAAACAGCTGGAGATGCCTGTTTATGGACTTCATATATCGAGATTAACATGGATTCTGTCGTTCCCTCTATCCATCGTTTACATGGTCGGTTTCTTCTACTGGTTGTGATGTACTGTTAGTTGGTAGTCTAGTGATATTATAGTCGGAAAAACAGAGAGAAGTGGAGGGAGGAATGATATAAAGGAGGAAGAATAAAGAGAAACGAGTAGCTAGTTAAGAAGCACTGATAGGAGACCTAGAGATTGTTTCTCGGCCTCAATCCTACTCACAGCGCCAATTTTGTGATAGCACGAAGAGAGAGAACGAACAAACGAACGAACGTACGAGAGAATGAACGAACGAACGAACAGACTTTATTTTCAAAGGGTAACAAATTGGGCACGCAGGCCCGTCTTACATTCGGCCGTTCCATTCACTCATCTTTCTTTCATCAACAGTGCATAGGAAAAAACATTGTCACATGAATTTTGTAAACATAAACAATGCATATTACTATGTTATGAGACACATCCACCACCCACCCACATATCCCCCATTTACTCCAACTCCCCCACCCAACCACACACACACATACATTCCCCCATCCATCCACCACATCCCTACACCTACACATCTCCCCACCCACACACACCTCTCACCCACCACACATCCCATCCACCCACACCCCAAGCACACATACATTCAATAACCCACACATCCCCCACCTACACACATCTCCCCACCCACTCACATATCCTCTACCCGTCCCATTACCCACCAACAATCACTCACCCATATATCCTCCTCCACCCACACACCTCCACCCACCCAGCCAAATGCACATTCCTCAGCACACACACACATCTCCCTGTCAACTCACATATTCCGCACCTACCCACACACAAATTCCGCACCCACCCACATAATCTCCCATCTCCCCCAGCCCACTCACAGATCCCGAGCCCAACCTACAAACATCCCCCACCATCTCCTAACCTGCACACACTCACCCACCCACATATCCTCTACCCACCCACACATCCTCTACCCACCCATCCCCCAACCAAACATCCCTTAACAACACACCCTTACTCATATACAATCACCCACCCACACATCCTCTACCCAACCACACATCCTCCATCCACACATCCCTTAACCACACATCCCTTAACCACACACCCCTACCCATATACACACACATCCCCACCCACGCACAATCTCCCCACCCATACACACATCCCTCACACACATCCCCACCCACCAACACATCCCCCATTCACAAACACACACCTCCCATCCACGCACACACACAACCCACACACGCATCCCCAACTCATACACTCATCCCCTCACACATCCCTAGACACACGTACTTATCCCTCAACCACTAACATCCACACATCCCTTACCCACTCATCAACACATACATCTCCTATCTACCCACCCACACTCACAAACCCCAACCACCCATCTAAGCACACATCCCCACCCTCACACACATCCTTCACCCACCCGCAAACCCAACCACACCTTCACCCATCCACACACACATCATTTATCCACACCCAGCTCCCCTCCCACACAACACCACACCCACACACATCCCAAAGACACATCCCTCACCCACACACACACATCTCCCCACAGATCTCCTACCCATCCACACATCCCCCAACTACAATCACCCTCACTACCCACACATACATCCTCCATGCAGCCACACACCCCCACCCAGCCAGACATATCCCCCACCCACACACACATCTCCAAATCCATCACCCACACCCATCATGCACCCCTCCCCAACCCACATACATCCCCCACACATATCTCACCCACACACACTCCCCACCCATCCACCCAAACATCCCACACACATACACATCCCTCACCCACACCCCCAAACCCACAACCACCCCCACCTGCACACATCTCCCACCCACCACATATCCCCACACCCACACATATACCCCCACCCATCCCATAACCCACCATCAATCATCCACCAACATATCCTCCTCCACCCACTCACCCACAACCACCTAGCCAAACACACATCCCCACCCACACACACATCTCCCCGCCAACCCATACATCCCGCACGTACCCACACACAAATCCCCCACCCACCCACACAATCCCACACCGCCCACCCACACACACACATCCCCCCATCCCCCAACCTACTATTATGATCAAACTCCCACACTTTACACACACATACGGTGACGATTGTTGTGAGCATTGTCGCAAAATTGTAAAGAAAATGGAGAAAAATTGTACATATACATTTTGTAACTTAAAAATTAGTGATGCAATTCAACTCTCTCTCTCTCTCTCTCTCTCTCTCTCTCTCTCTCTCTCTCTCTCTCTCTCTCTCTCTCTCTCACACACACACACACACACACACACACACACACACACACACACTCATACTCTCTAATTCTCTCACCCACTCTACAGTGATGTACATGTGTTCATGTTATAAATTATAACATCAGTTGGCATTCAAAATGGTAATATGAACATGAGAATACACAACATACATGGAATAGCATGTTACATGATATGCGTGCGCTTAAATCTCTCTCTCTCTCTCTCTCTTTCTCTGTCGTTCTCGCTCTCATTTCACTAACACACACCCATAGACACTCACAAATAATGGCCGCACACATACACACATTAACAAATCCATTCTTCCACTGAGAGAGAGAGAGAGAGAGAGAGAGAGAGAGAGAGAGAGAGAGAGCGAGAGAGAGAGAGAGAGAGAGAGACACACATAGAGAGTCAGGAGAGAGAGAGAAAGAGGGAGAGGGAGTGGAGGAGGAGATAGATGAATAGATAGAGAAGAAAGGAGACTTATAAAGAGTGGTTCTTTCCGGCGTAGGGGTTATTACCAATTACGTAATACTCATAATTTGCCTTCTGATATGAAGTAAAGTTCACAAGTATACAGGTCACAGATACCACACATTATCCTACCGAACGCTAGTCCAGCCACTCAAGTACCTATCAACTGTGTCCATCTGGTCACTAACGTCTCGTGGTTACCTGAATTGTACTCACCTCATGATTGGTCAGGTCATGAAAGAGGTCAAGGTCAAACCAACATTTTTGACAATAACTCATGACAGGTTCATGATAATCCCGTGAAACGTACTGAACACAAAAGTCACTGACCATATTATTGAATGCCTATAAAAGACTGACGCTCCTTGAATAAATTCAATTGAAAAATTCAATGCGCAAGTATGGCTTATCTCACTACAGAACGACTCATCATCATTGGACGGTTACAGGCTGGACAGTCAGAAAGTGTAGCAGCCAGATAATTTAATGTGGTTAGAAGCACCATTAGTCGCCTTTAGAGGCGATTTTAAGAAACTGGCTCAGTGGCAGACCGGCCGTGCAGTGGAAGACCCGGAATCACAACTGCTGCCGAAGACCGCTTCATACGGCTGCGTCACCTTAGGAATCGATTTGCATCTGTGTCCTCCACAGTCCAGTCAACGCAAAGAGCATCGTTGAATGCCCATCGATACGTCACTGAAATTCTTCATCCTCACGTCCTTTCACTTCTAGCTGCACGAGGGTCGATTTTTCAGCAGGATAACGCTCGACCTTATGTGGCACAACTCACCATCCAGTTCCTCGCTGACAACAACGTCCAGACCATTCCAAGTTTGCAATTGAAACTCCAATAAAGTTGCGTTTCTTTTTTTTTTCTTTTTATTTTTGAACAGTATACAAGAAAATGGCTAGTGAGCTGTACCTATGAATGTCTATCTGGTCAAGACAAAACAGAAACTTTAATTTCTTGTGACAAAATGTTTTATAACGCATGTGAAAGCTAGTTGCATATCCTTTACAGGGCGCAGCAGTTAACCCCAGCATTTTTTTGGCTGTTAGTGATCTCTTGGCAAGTTTACGTTCAGTAGTTTGCCATTACTTTCTGAACGACCGGCACAAAAATGATTTTATAAAAACCCAACGCAAGACGGTCTGTGCCAAATCGCCTGCAGCAGTGTGTCGAACGGGGTATGCGGGATTACGAACTGCAACAGTAACCTCTTCGCAACGGAGCCGGCAAATTTTCATAACGCATGAGTTAGTGGAATAAAGAAGTATTTTTGTGGTAAGTAGAATAAAGTAGTATTTTTGTGGTAAGTAGAATAAAGTAGTAAATTTGTGGTAAGTGGAAAAAAAGTAGTATGTCTGTGGTAAGTGAAATAAAGAATTATTTTTGACGTCCTTGGAATAAAGCAGTATTTTTGTGGTAAGTGGAATAAAGTAGTATTTTTGTGGTAAATGGAATAAAGTAGTATTATTGTGGTAAGTGGAATAAAGAATTATTTATGTAGTAAGTGGAATAAAGAAGTATGTTTGTGGTAAGTGGAATAAAGATGTATTTTTTAACATTGTTTTTTAAACTCCATAGTTTGTATATTTCATAATCTCCACTGTTTCTGCATGCCATAATCTCCACTGTTTCTACATTTCTCACTGCTTCTCTTCCAATCACTCAAAGCTAACAAATAAATCCCCGGCCCGAAACGATCAAGGCAACCTGAAAGACCGAGATGACCCGCCTAAACATTTCCATTCCAGACATGAACTAACCAAAGACCTCACGGCGTGCATAGACTGAGAATACAATAACAACAACACTTCACTACAACGCAACACAGGGGGTAATTGTTTGGGGTTAGCACCAGACACAGAGGGACGTTATGCTTAATGCACTGTTAAAGTTAAAGTTAGTTGCATATCCTTTACAGGATATCGCAGTCAAATCCAGCATTTTTTGCTGTTGTGACCTCTTGGCAAGTTTACGTTCAGTAGTTTGCCCTTGCTTTCTGAACGACCGGCACCCATGCCATTTCGTAAAAAACCAACGCAAGGCGGTCTGCTGTCAAATCTCCCGCAGCCGTGTTTTGAAAGCGGGTATGCGGGATTACGAGCTGCGTCCGTAGGACGTGGAAAATGGGCATTTACGTTTACGAATACAGCCAGGGAGTTTCCGTGGCGGAGTAGTTTCACCGCCTGCCTCGTATTCCGACGGTTGTGGGTTCGATTCCGGGCTACCACATTCGGTTCACGACTCCAATTTGCTCGGAGACACCCGAGCTAGAGCATAGCTATGCAGTTCGTGCTTTGTGCGACGCTTTTGGTAGGCTTTTCTGCGGAAAGAAACCGAGCCATATGGGATAAAACCCGATGCAATGAAGTCGATAATCTTGCCTTTTACACCCTTTTTTTTACTATTACAGTGACAAATAACCATTACTACTACTCTCGTTGAGCTTGTTGAACAGATGGTATGGGACGGGATGCATTAGAGGTAACGACGTTATCTTCTAACTGAAGCCTAAACCATTCGATTCACGGTGTCGATTGTATTGAAAAAGAGAGTGTGCACCCCTCCTCCGCCCCAAAGCATGGGATAGTGGATTGGATTTATAACCTTCACGGACAGAGGCGAAAAAATTCGAAGGACTAATGTGCATGTGAAACATCCCTTGGCAGTTGAAAACCGAAAACTGCAGCCTTAATAGGCTGCGTCCAGACTAAACTATAAAACTACAAATTATTGGTGATGTCGTTTTACAGAAGAATGATGATAATACAATGAGAAGTCAAAATGAACAATCTGGACATTTTGAGGGTGGATAAGTCGAAAAGAAGTTGATAATCACAAACATCAGAAAGATTTGTTAGCCACATTATGAGAAGACAAAAACTGAAACATGTTGTGACAGCCGGAAATATTTGAGGAAAGAGAGAAAGAGGAAGACAGCGTAAGAATATTCTTGACATTCTTGTGTCATGCCACGAAAGGGAGTCAACATATGCACTGATCCATGCCGTCGGGGATCGCAATTTGTGGACAAGCATGATCTCCCCTGCCAGTCAGCAAGGCACTGGATGATGATGGAAATGACCATGAAAACAACAGTACAGACTATGCCCTAAGCCTTGGTCGGCAACTGGCCTAGGATCGAAGTTCCAACAGGTTGACCGTTATAGCATTGCTTTGCTGACCCGGTAGCTTCTGCAGCTTGCATTGTTCCAGATGCACTTGTGTTACCTTTCCTTTGGAGTAAACTAGGCAGGCCAAGAGAGGGATCGTGTTGCATGGGCAACATATAATCGGGATCATGTTGCATGGGAAACACATAATCTCCACAATTTAGCCCAGGCTTTGTGCTATGGAGAGTCACATTCGCTACCGCCCTGGATTGTAGCTTTTATGCCTGTTTTGAAGCGCAATGTTAAAAAACTATCGTCTGTCAATACAGAATGGTGCCAGTAATAGTGATTGAGGAAAAAAAACAGTGCAGAAGATAGTTTATGGGAAATGAGGATGTGGTTACCAGCATGAAGACGGACACAGGTCACTGAAGACACACTGGGCATGACAATACACGAGAACTGGCAAGGGATCGGGGATCTGTTCGGCCGGCAATAATACGAGTGGCGTTTTGTAAAAGAAGTACTATATGATGATGATGATGATGATGATGGTGATGATGATGATGATGATGATGGTGATGATGATGATGATGATGATGATGATGATGATGATGATGATGATGATGATAATAATAATTGGGTGGAACCCAGAGCCGTGGGAAAAAAAGAGTAAGCAAAAGGACAGATTTACATGTCTTATTCAGATTACATGTCTTATACAGAGAAGTAACTTTTATATTTATATATTCTTGTAGTACTTTTCATGTATTCGTGTCGGTTTATTATTGTTTTTCCTCTGCTGACGAAGTCTTTGGCCACAACGTCCATTCTGTTACTTGTTATCGTGTTTTAATACAGCTTACCGCCTACTTCTCGTGTTTTGGCGATTCATTCATAACATGCCTTATGGCGCATTAGGCCTACAGTGGTGGGCCCGTATTTTTATAGAGCCATCGGCACTCGCAGCCGTACCGGTCATCATCATAAAGTGCCATGCCCAGCGGGCGTAGGCGTTCATGACTCTTCACATGTCTCGGTCTTTGATGTTCTGGATAAACTCTGCGACTGATATCCCTCCAATCCACCGGCTCAATCCATCCAGCATCATTTCTCTTGGTCGGCCTCTGCCCCTCTTCCCCTCGATCTTTCCAGTCATCACGATGTTCTCCAATGCCTCTCTTCTCACCACATGACTGCACCGGTAGGACACAATAATCCGGCCACTATCGGAGATTTTTTTTTTTTTGGCGCTCACTCGCTTTGAACTCAAGCGTAGTCCATAAACACTATTTATAGCTGTGATGGACTGAATTTTGCACGTGGATTAGCTTTTCCTATTAATAGTGTCCCTCGCCATTAGGCGAACTCACTCCAACTTCAAAGGTACTAGTAATTTACGTCCCCAAGTCAAGGACGACAGGTCAACACTTTAGTCCAGCTGTCCGGTGTAGGGGTTGAATCGCTTACCCCGGCATCAGCACAACGGATGTTTAAGAACATGCGTTCTTACCCATTCGGCCATGCCGACCTGCCTACCGGAGATTGAGTTCATCCCACTCTCAAGGCAGACAAGCGCACTAATCACTATGCCATCGAGGTTGCTGAAGAAGTGAACCTTACACAAACGCAAGTCCAAGTGGACACTGGACTGGGAGCTAGAGTGGTGTACAGCCAGGCGTGGAGCGTGCCCCTGGAAAGAGCAAAGAAGAAGAAGTATACTTCACACTGCCTGTCCTACTGACATTTTACTTCAGGTCTTACATACAACACGCATGCCTGCATTATTGATATTGTGTTCTTTCATTAGCAAGAAAACAGATGATTGTATTGCCAACTCAAGCAATTGTCTCACAATCTATTACAATAATTAGACCCGTGCTGTTATAAAAGTATATAATTCTGCGCAGGCATGCTCCAGATCCTAGCCTTTCTCATATGTAATTGCACAGGTCAATAATATATAACAACAAGAGGGGCAGAGACAGAGTGTGGGGAGGGCGAGAGAAATGGGGATAGAAAGAAGAAAGAGAGAGAGAGAGAGAGAGAGAGAGAGAGAGAGAGAGAGAGAGAGAGAGAGAGAGAGAGAGAGAGAGAGAGGCATAGAGAGACAGATATATACTTCCCTCGTCTATGACCTGTTTACAAGTAAGGTATTATCAAATCGATTTTATGTCAAGAAGGCGGGACGAGCTTTGCGTGAACTTAACCGTCTGTTCCAGTCAGTTATAAAATTATTCATTATATACTCCCGGTCCAGACAATCGTTACTTTATCTCAGTCTAACTTCCCACTGTGTCCTTGGGTTGCAGTCTGTTGAGGATTAAATACCTAAAACCTGTGAAGGAAACATCACCAACCTAGACGTAATCCTATGTTCACGATGAGCTGATACCAACATTGGAACAATACAGAAAAGATTGGTACGGCTGCCTTTACACACAGGATACCAACATTGGAACAATACAGAGAAGATTGGCACGGCTCCCTTTACACACAGGATACCAACATTGGAACAATACAGAGAAGATTGACACGGCTCCCTTTACACACAGGATACCATCATTGGAACAATACAGAGAAGATTGGCACGGCTGCCTTTACACACAGGATACCATCATTGGAACAATACAGAAAAGATTGGTACGGCTGCCTTTACACACAGGATACCATCATTGGAACAATACAGAAAAGATTGGTACGGCTGCCTTTACACACAGGATACCATCATTGGAACAATACAGAGAAGATTGGCACGGCTCCCTTTACACACAGGATACCAACATTGGAACAATACAGAGAAGATTGGCACGGCTCCCTTTACACATAGGACAGATACCACCATTGGAACAATACAGAGAAGATTGGCACGGCTGCCTTTACACACATGATACCATCATTGGAACAATACAGAGAAGATTGTCACGGCTCCCTTTACAGGCAGGATACCAACATTGGAACAATACAGAGAAGATTGGCACGGCTCCCTTTACACACATGATACCATCGTTGGAACAATACAGAGAAGATTGGCACGGCTCCCTTTACACGCAGGACAGATACCATCATTGGAACAATACAGAGTAGATTAGCACGACTCCCTTTACAGGCAGAACAGATACCATCATTGGAACAATACAGAGAAGATTGGCACGGCTCCCTTTACAGGCAGAACAGATACCATCATTGGAACAATACAGAGAAGATTGTCACGGCTCCCTTTACAGGCAGAACAGATACCATCATTGGAACAATACAGAGAAGATTGGCACGGCTCCCTTTACACACAGGATACCAACATTGGAACAATACAGAGAAGATTGGCACGGCTCCCTTTACACACAGGATACCAACATTGGAACAATACAGAGAAGATTGGCACGGCTCCCTTTACACATAGGACAGATACCACCATTGGAACAATACAGAGAAGATTGGCACGGCTGCCTTTACACACATGATACCATCATTGGAACAATACAGAGAAGATTGTCACGGCTCCCTTTACAGGCAGGATACCAACATTGGAACAATACAGAGAAGATTGGCACGGCTCCCTTTACACACATGATACCATCGTTGGAACAATACAGAGAAGATTGGCACGGCTCCCTTTACACGCAGGACAGATACCATCATTGGAACAATACAGAGTAGATTAGCACGACTCCCTTTACAGGCAGAACAGATACCATCATTGGAACAATACAGAGAAGATTGGCACGGCTCCCTTTACAGGCAGAACAGATACCATCATTGGAACAATACAGAGAAGATTGGCACGGCTCCCTTTACAGGCAGAACAGATACCATCATTGGAACAATACAGAGAAGATTGGCACGGCTCCCTTTACACACAGGATACCAACATTGGAACAATACAGAGAAGATTGGCGCGGCTCCCTTTACAGGCAGGATACCAACATTGGAACAATACAGAGAAGATTGGCACGGCTCCCTTTACACACATGATATCATCATTGGAACAATACAGAGAAGATTGGCACGGCTGCCTTTATATGCAGGACAGATACCATCATTGGAACAATACAGAGAAGATTAGCACGGCTCCCTTTACAGGCAGGATACCAACATTGGAACAATACAGAGAAGATTGGCACGGCTGCCTTTATACGCAGGACTGGTACCAACATTGGAACAATACAGAGAAGACTAGCACGGCTCCCTTTACAGGCAGGATACCAACATTGGAACAATACAGAGAAGATTGGCACGGCTCCCTTTACACACATGATACCATCCTTTACAGCAGAAAGATTGGCACTTGGATCTACAGAGAAGTACATCCATTGAAGCAACAGTACATAGAGATTAGAGAATTGCACGGCTTTACAGGCAGAACAGATACCATCATTGGAACAATACAGAGAAGATTGGCACGGCTCCCTTTACAACAGATACCACATTGGAACAATACAGAGAAGATTGGCACGGCTCCCTTTACAGGCAGGATACCACATTGGAACAATACAGAGAAGATTGGCACGGCTCCCTTTACAGCAGACAGATACCATCATTGGAACAATACAGAGAGATTGCACGCTCCTTTACAGCAGAACAGATACCATCATTGGAACAATACAGAGAAGATTGGCACGGCCCCCTTTTTACAACAGATACCATCATTGGAACAATACAGAGAAGATTGGCACGGCTCCCTTTACAGGCAGGATACCAACATTGGAACAATACTCGAGAAGGTTACGGTCACAAAATGGCAGAAGTCGATGGTCGGCTGACGGCGCAAGAACGCAGCTCTGCTGTAAACAGGCACAATGCAGTCACATCCGAAAAAAAACTCCGGACGAACGAAGAAGAAGAAGAAGAAGAAGGAACAATACAGAGAAGATTGGCACGGCTCCCTTTACACACATGATATCATCATTGGAACAATACAGAGAAGATTGGCACGGCTGCCTTTACACGCAGGACAGATACCATCATTGGAACAATACAGAGAAGATTAGCACGGCTCCCTTTACAGGCAGGATACCAACATTGGAACAATACAGAGAAGATTGGCACGGCTGCCTTTACACGCAGGACTGGTACCAACATTGGAACAATACAGAGAAGATTGGCACGGCTGCCTTTACACGCAGGACTGGTACCAACATTGGAACAATACAGAGAAGACTAGCACGGCTCCCTTTACAACGTAATCCCAGACAGTTCTCATGGGCCTGTGTTGGATAAAAGTTACATCCATGACCGGCGCTATGGATTAGGGGCGATGAACGCGTTTCACAATTCACTGGCGTACCCAGCCGAGGGTTCTAAATCAACTACAGACGCTCAGGAAGCAGACCGCCGTGCGTTGATTTCGATGGTATGGGCGTCAGTTGTTCAGAAAACAATGGCAAACTACAGAACGTAAAAACTGTCTAGCATATCACAAAAAGCTAAACATGCTGGGATTGCTTGCGACGTCCTCTACAGGACAAGCAACTAACCGTTTTAAACATCCTAATATGAGATTGACCTGGGCTGCCTAAAGTGGGTACCAAGAAATAGATTGGAAAGTAAAGGCGGCCAGCGTGATACTGGCTACTTCATCCACATTGTGCGAATTGCTCTATACAAGTATGCTGTTCCGCACCGAATGTCAAATGCGTTTTAAGACGTCTAAAATGGTCTTTCACTACCTGTTTACTATGTGTCTCCGCAGATGTGAAGTTCCAGCGTAATCCCGTATATTCTCGTGAGTAACGTAACCTGCGCGAGAATCGGTTAGCGGTTCTCACCGCGTTGGTAACTTACGGGGTATGTGAGACGGTCGCTCAGAAAGCAATGGCAAACTACTGAGCGTAATCTTGCCTAGTACATCAACAGCAGCTGGAAAATGCTGATGTTGACTGCAACGTTCCGTAAGGGATATACAACACACACAAAAGAAAAAGATCTCAACATTTATAACTGAAAAGAAACCTCATATAGAGCTGGTTAAGACGAAATTAAACTAAAATAAAGCGAAAATAACATACAGGTTTCACAGTGAAGCCGAAGAGAGATAATTTGATTGTATTTTAAGCTAACTATTATAGTGGTGTCTCAGCGCAGCAGGGAGAGCGGACAAGGGAGATAATAGTGTTTTGACCCGCGGTAAAGAAACGTCGCTTCCTGGCTGCGTGTGTTAACATGACCTGCCACGCTAACGGTCTCAAATTGAAGTCGGCCTAGCAAAGGTTCTTAATTCTTAATCTGAGAACCTCGGACTGTCAAGGAATCTGCTATTTAGTTAATAATAATAATGTCTGTATTTTAATCACAAGCCGGCGCTAATGTTTAGGGGCGTTACACAATTTCCCGACTTGCACATTCGAGCGATGAAATCTGTGCAGACAATTTGGAAGCAGACTGTGCAAACGTACTCATACCATTACCAGTGCAGTTCGCTATCTACTTCGCCAGCGCGCCCGCCTATTTGTGTGTCTCCTGTAGTACAAAGTAGTTACTTGCATATCATTTACAGGACATCGCGGTCAACCCCATAAATTTTTGGCAGTGATTTCTTGGCAAGTTTACGTTCAGTGGTTTGCCATTGCTTTCTGAACAACCGGCACTCATACCATTGTATGAAAACCAACGCAGGGCTGTTTGCTGTCAAATTGCCCGCAGCTGTGTTTCGAATGCGGTATGCGGTATTACGACTTACGTCCGTAGTCCCCTTCGCCACAGAGCTGGCATACCCATACGAGCGTTCGAAATGGGTTTCAGAAAATTTGGAGGCCTTTAACATGCCTCAAAGAGGGTTGGGTATATGGTGCCAACCCATATTGTTGTAAGCCATTCGACACTGGATGCGTGATGTTATCAGTGCCCCACCCGCCGCCTTTACTTCCGGAGACCTTTCCTTACACCCATCTTAGGCTGGGTCCACCTGGACATTCTCAGTTTGAGTCTCCGTGGTGATGTGGTCAAGCCGTCTGACTCGTGCTCCGAAGGTTGTGGGTTTGATTCTGGGACTGCGTTTTTCGGTTCACTAGTGCATTTTTTTTTTCGGATACCCCCACGAGGAGCGGCTGGCCGAGTGACTAGAATGCCGGATTCTCCTTCGGGAGACCCGGGTTCGAATCCTCGGTAAGGCGTGAAGTTTTTCTCTGTCGCGGGTTTACCTGCACAGTTCGTGGCGACTGCAGTAATCAGGCGGCCTTAATCATCGGGCTCAAGACACCCCCCCCCCCCCCCTTTCCTCTACACCGCAACGCAAGGTACTATATTGGCAGTAAATGACAGTTATCAGTTGGGATATCTTCATTGCACTCCGGACAAGTCCATAGGTGCTCAGATCCTCCCCCCAGCATAAGCATCAGCGTTCGGTGGCTAATAGTGCCAGTTCTGTGTTGGTTAACAAGGCACCTCGTTTTCCCGATGTACCTTTCGTGTCTGGCCGTGCCAATTCTTACTCCCAAGTCTTTCATCCTGGACAGCGATGTGGATTCACTGACGTCAAAGTCTTCTGTTCTCGACATATCTTTAAGGACGTTAATAACATCGGCACGATCCATGGGCTGGCCATCTGCAGGGGGTGCAAAGCCAGCCAGTTTATCAGCTCGTTCATTTCCCTCGACTCCCGCATGTCCCGGGACAAAGATGAAGGTGACTTTACGGGACTTCCTCAGCGACTCAGTCCACTGTCTACGTACAGGTCCAGCTTCGACCTTCCGAATCATGCTCATTGAATCACTTAATACACACACGTTGGTATAATGCTGTGCTTCTAGCCATAGGAAAGCCTATGTTACTGCCATCACCTCCATCGTCCATGCAGCTCGTGGGCATAGTGTGGGCACCACTGGATTCTTGGACGGTTCGGCCCGTTGAACGGGCTGTAAATGACAGTTAAATGACAGTGACTCCTGGGGGATCGTCGCTGTTGCTACGGAAATCGAGCTTTGTGTGACGCTCCCGGCAGGCCGCCTTGCGGAAAGAGACCGAGTCGTATGGGATAAACCCGGTGCAATGAAGTTGATAATCTCGACTTTTAAGGCTTTTTTTTTAAAAACCTGGTTGTGTCTACTGGCCCGCCGCGTAAATAACGAACGACTCAAGTCAATACTATTGTCACGTCAAAAGTGACTACAGTTTCTTCCTCGTGTCCCGTCCACGGAAGAATAAGCCCGTCGACATACATTTCAGTAGCCTGCCTAATAGCCACATGAACTGGAAACGCGCCACATTTGACAGACAAGGATAGTGTCATTACATTTTTCGATAACAACATGTGACGGTTATGCAAATGAAGAGATCAATCTGTAGCATGTAGATCAGCTGTATCTGTGTCTGGAAGCTGGTGTAACTGCCAGAGCTAGTCAGTCGATAGCACATTAAAACAGCCTGCCATTTGCCATTCTCAGGGTCGCTGACGTGTCTGCCCTTCTAGTTCGTGCCAGCTGGTGTTGAGTAGGATGTGTGTGAACCACACACGACTGAAGTGCTTCAAGTGTGCCAACAAGGATGGGATACTGAGACAGTGTAGATAGAGTACGGGAACTGAGTCAGAGCTAGAATGTGATGAATTAATCTGTGTTATATCCTTTCATGTTAGCAGCCGCGGTAACGCAGTGGGTAGCACGCTTGCCTGCTGCCTTGTGGTCTTGTATTCGAATTCGAATCGAGGAGTATTTTGTTTAATTGACCTGGGCTCCCAAGTTGACCCAGCTTGGCTCGCAAGTTGACATAGCTGGGCTCCCAAGCTGACCCAGCTGGGCTCTCAAGTTGACCCACCAGGGCTCCCAAGTTGACCCAGCTGGGCTCCCAAGTTGACCCACCAGGGCTCCCAAGTTGACCCATCAGGGCTCCCAAGTTGACCCAGCTGGGCTCCCAAGTTGACCCAGCTGGGCTCCCAAGTTGACCTAGCTGGGCTCCCAAGTTGACATAGCTGGGCTCCCAAGTTGACATAGCTGGGCTCCAAGTTGACCCAAAGGGCTCCCAAGTTGACCCACTGGGCTCCCAAGTTGACCCACCAAGGGCTCCCAAGTTGACATAGCTGGGCTCCCAAGTTGACCCAAAAGGGCTCCCAAGTTGACATAGCTGGGCTCCCAAGTTGACAAAAGGACTCCAGTTGCCCAAGGACTCCCCAAGTTGACATAGCTGGGCTCCCAAGTTGACATAGCTGGGCTCCCAAGTTGACATAGTTGGCTCCAAGTTGACATAGCTGGGCTCCCAAGTTGACCAGCTGGGCTCCCAAGTTGACATAGCTGGGCTCCCAAGTTGACATAGCTGGGCTCCCAAGTTGACATAGCTGGGCTCCCAAGTTGACCCAGCTGGGCTCCCAAGTTGACCCATCAGGGCTCCCAAGTTGACCCAGCTGGGCTCCCAAGTTGACCCAGCTGGGCTCCCAAGTTGACATAGCTGGGCTCCCAAGTTGACATAGCTGGGCTCCCAAGTTGACATAGCTGGGCTCCCAAGTTGACCCAAAAGGGCTCCCAAGTTGACATAACTGGGCTCCCAAGTTGACCCAAAAGGGCTCCCAAGTTGACATAGCTGGGCTCCCAAGTTGACCCAAAAGGGCTCCCAAGTTGACATAGCTGGGCTCCCAAGTTGACCCAAAAGGACTCCCAAGTTGACCCAAAAGGACTCCCCAAGTTGACATAGCTGGGCTCCCAAGTTGACATAGCTGGGCTCCCAAGTTGATATAGTTGGGCTTCCAAGTTGACATAGCTGGGCTCCCAAGTTGACATAGCTGGGCTCCCAAGTTGACATAGCTGGGCTCCCAAGTTGACATAGCTGGGCTCCCAAGTTGACATAGCTGGGCTCCCAAGTTGACCCACCAGGGCTCCCAAGTTGACCCACCAGGGCTCCCAAGTTGACCCAGCTGGGCTCCCAAGTTGACATAGCTGGGCTCCCAAGTTGACATAGCTAGGCTCCCAAGTTTACCCAAAAGGGCTCCCAAGTTGACATAGCTGGGCTCCCAAGTTGACCCACCAGGGCTCCCAAGTTGACCCAGCTGGGCTCCAAAGTTGACATAGCTGGGCTCCCAAGTTGACATAGCTGGGCTCCCAAGTTGACATAGCTGGGCTCCCAAGTTGACATAGCTGGGCTCCCAAGTTGACATAGCTGGGCTCCCAAGTTGACCCAGCTGGGCTCCCAAGTTGACCCAGCTGGGCTCCCAAGTTGACATAGCTGGGCTCCCAAGTTGACATAGCTGGGCTCCCAAGTTGACATAGCTGGGCTCCCAAGTTGACATAGCTGGGCTCCCAAGTTGACATAGCTGGGCTCCCAAGTTGACCCAGCTGGGCTCCCAAGTTGACATAGTTGGGTTCCCAAGTTGACCCAGCTTAACATGGCTATCAGGAAAGATCTTGTGAAGTAAATGCGGGCGGGGCAATAATGACTACATCACTGGGGACGCCGTGGCTGTTAGGTTACGGTGTTCACCTCAGGCCCATAAGGTACCGTACCGGATTCGATCCAGCATAGGGCTGGAAATATTTTCAAAAACCACTAGTCTCTCTCTCTCTCTCTCTCTCTCTCTCTCTCTCTCTCTCTCTCTCTCTCTCTCTCTCCTCTCTCTCTCTCTCTCTCTCTCTCTCAATGATGTCTTGGGTAGTAAGGCTGAATAGCTAGCCTTCTAAGATAAAGGCTAAATACAGGAGATCCCGTGATCAAGCGGTGCACGTTAAAGACACTACGGCAATTGGACATCGCAAGGAGGAAGTCGTAAGGCCGTTGCCCTGTTAAACTTTGAGGGGAAAAAAAACTTACCCACGGGTAGTTGGAGCTCATTACCTGGGATGAAATATGCCTAGAGGAAGCGATCAGTATACACATGTATGTCGGAGCGGGACACACTGACCTCTGGGGTGCTCATCTAGGTGTGGTGCACTCCCCATCGAAAGAAACAGAAACAATGAGGACGAAGACCACATCACACATAGACTGCCGATTGATCTATAAAAAATTTGGGGCTAGCATCATGTACCAATAACGGACGCCTTACCATGGGTGTGTGGAATGTTCTAAGTAAAACTGTTATGAGGAGAGACAGCAAAATGACTATAAAAGGCTTCAGCAACCACAGAGTAAAGTGAAGGTTGCGGGATACACCTGCATGTCGTCTGCCATCTCTTCCAACCTTCTCGCGAGGAATGGAACTCCAACCTTCAGCTGGATTACTGGTGAGAAGGGTGTCTCCGTGGCCAAGTGGTTACGGCACCTGCCTCGCTTAATGACGGTCGTGGGTTTGATTCCGAGCTAAGTCGTTCGGTTCACGAGTGCAATTTTCTCGGAGACTCCCGGCGTTCGACACCGGAGCTATGGAGTTCGTGATCTGTGCGAGGCTTTTTGGGCCGGCCGCCCTGCGGAAAGAGACCGAGCCATATGGGATAAAACCCAGAGCAATGAAGCCGATCATCTTGTCTTTTAATCCCTGTTTACAGAGGAGAACATCGCTCACCACGTGTGGGTGAAGTAGACTTGCACATGCCAGGCTATGAGATATTGAGTCGAACATTTTTCATCATGTCCCAGTAGGTCCCCGTGTTTCAGCATAAATATATCATCATCAAGTGTCGTGTCAACTGGCGTAGGCTTCATGACTCTCCACAGATCTCTGTCTTTGGTTTTCTGGATCAACTCTGCCGTTGATATTCCTCCATGCCACCGTCGCAATCCATCCAGCATCAGTTCTCGTGGTCTGCCTCTGCTTCTCTTCCCCTCGATCTTTCCAGTTGTCACGATGTTCCCCAGCGTCTCTCTTCTCATCACGTGATCAAAAAAAGCTGTTTGTCTCTTTCTTATTATTGTGTATAATGTTCTAGTTTCTCGCACAGTAACAGACGTTTGTAATCCCATCTCGCATGCATACATATGCTTGTATTATATGTATGGTGTTTGTCCATCAAGGATGATGATGACCATTCATTTCAATCTGTGTGCTTGAATGTTTTGAGCCGTGAGTTCTAAGGTGGCTGGCAAGGCCTATTTTGGCTCGAAATGTTCATAGATAGACACTGCATAGAAAAATACACGCACACATTCACACATAGACATATTTACGCACAGACGCATACACAGACAGATATACGCACTGACGCACAAATAGACAGATATACGCACACAAACATATATACATGCGTGCATGCAGACAAACGCGTGCATGTAATTTATCAAGCCAAGCCGGCCCGCCTGAATTCAAACTATGTGTAGAGTCCTCTAGTCTGTCTGCCACTTAAATCGTTTTGGGACGTACGCCGAGCGCATGTTTGCACTCTTTATTTAGCCATAACCCCAGCTGAAAATACAAAACTAGCGTGACCAAAATATTCACAAGAATAATTTAATTTAGCTGCACCTGACAACGTGAGACCAGGGCATAATTAAAGGCAGGTAGTTTCTTCTGTCTCTTCACAATTACACTTCTTATCCATCACTTCCGGTTTAGTAGACAATCTCTTTACAAACGAGCTAACCACTATTATACTTTGGCGGTCATCATCATCATGTGCCATGCCGGTAAGCGTGGGCGGTCATGTTTCGCAATCTTACATTACACGATCACCAGAGTCGTGGATCAGCTCTGTGTTCTTGTTCCGACCATGCCATATGGTGCATCTATCCAGATATTTACTTCTCTGTCTTCCCCTTGTTCTTTCCCCCTCAGTCGTGCCAGTTATCACCGAGTTCTCTAGTTTATTTCTTCTCTAGAGCTTCGAAACATCCGCCCCACACACGGCCCTCTCAACCCTTAAGATATAATAGTATCATGTTGGCTACGCGCTTGTGTGATCATTACAAGTGCTTATCTCAACATTTCCACTTGTGTCCTTGACGCTATGTGTAAGTACGCGACCTTTCATTTTAGCAGAGGCTACTTGGCCATAGTTATTTTTTGTTTTCAAAGCATTATTCTATATGGTGTCTTAAATGTCAATCCATCTTTTGTTTGTGCCTTCTCACTGTGGAACGTTCTAGATGAGGTCTGTGTGACCGACACGTTTAATGACAGCAAGGTCATGAAACTATGTGCTTCATTGTTCGACATGAACCTGTATTTTAATCACGAGTTCTTCTCATACAATATAGTCTACATTTTCTAGTGTCTATTCTTGTGTTCCTAGCTAAGTGTCTCGCCTTGTATTCTGGTTCTTCTCTTCAGTTTTGATCCGCGCGTGACACTGACAACACATAAAATGTGTATGTCATAGCATAAATATGCTATATAAAGGTTATTTGATTATTCCTTCACAGCATGTCTCAATCAACCCGATATATAAATATGTTAGAAATGCTACGGGAGTAACCGTGAGTGATTTTTTGAACTGACTGGCCACCTTGCCGTCTTTATAAACGATGGTTTATAAGAATGGAGTTATGTCTCTTTATACCACAAAACCTGGGTTGAATTTAGGGACCCATGTCTTACCCTTGCGGCATGATCCCCCTCTCGGCCTGTCTACTTTACTTCAGAGGAAAGGTAACACCAATACATCTGGAACAAGACAAGCTGCAGAAGCTGCCAGATCAGCAAAGCAAGTGCTCTAAATGTCCGCCTATCGGCAGCTTTCATCCTGGACCAGTTGTTGACCAAGGCTTAGGACCTGGCCTGCCCCGACATCACATTTAGTCATTAGGTTGCATTTCCTCACACAAGGGTAAGTCCTGTACCCTCCCAATTATGCTCGTCTGCCCGACGTCGTTGGTACAATGTGAGGTGTCGGGCTTGGTAAACGCCGCCTAACATTCGGCACTAAGAGACAGCAGGTAGTACCGTCTACTATCAGACGGTAGCTCAGTCATATCTGACTAAGACCCGACTTTCGAGATAGAATTAGGAATGAGGAAATTAGACGACGACTAGCTCTGAAAACAGCCACGCACTGTATTAAAGAACAACAGATTAAATGGTTTGGCCATCTACAAGAATGCCCTGGTACCACCTGCCACAAGAGGGCCACATTGAAGAAATATACTGGATACAGAGCAAGGAGAAAGCTTAAGAAGGAGTGCTCTGATCCATTTGGCCATGCCGACCTGCTGATAATGTACAGGGTGTATTTTTAATGACTGCAGTGTTTGAAAATATTGCCGGTCCAAGTTTTGTATTTACCTATTATGTTGCATGAACTTTACAGAGGGTGAATACAAAACCTGGACCGGCAATATTTTCAAACACTGCACAGTCATTAAAAAATACACCCTATATAAATCCAGATTAACTCATGTCGTCCGCCTGCAATCAATTTCACTGCAGTCGGGTCCTGATGCCGAAGGTTGCATTCAATGCTGATGACAGGTCATACAACGGACATTTTTGTAATACGCTTGCTTGCACAATTGTGAGGAAATTCAATGTCCACCCTCGGCGACGGCAGCAGCAATACATCACTTTATAAGCACGTTACAACGTGGGACCCTACAAGCAATCCCCCCTCCCCACCCCTCATATCCTATTTACAGGACATCGCTGTCAACACTAGCATTTTATCCGACGTTGTTGATTTCTTGGCAAGATTACGCTCAGTAGTTTGCCATTGCTATTTGAGCGTCCGGCTTACATACCCCATAAGTAACGAGCGCGACGCCATCCGCTACCGAATATGGCGCAGCTGCGTTAACCTACGTGGATATACGGGATTACAAGCAAATTACTCATCACTTTTGTTTCACTCTTATGTAAACTGCCCGCTCGGTGGCGAAGTTGTTACGGACGCAGTTCGTAATCCCGCATACCCGCGTTCGAAACACAGCTGTGGGCGATTTGGTAGCAGACCTTGCGTTGGTTTTTTTTTTTTACGAAATGGTATGGGTGCCGGTAGTTCAAAAAGCAACATCAAAACTACTGAACGTGAATGTGCCAAGAGATCACAACAGCAATAAATGCGACCGGCTCACATACCCCGTAAGTTACCGACGCGGAGAGAACCGCCACCGATTCTCGCGCACGTCACGTTACTCACGAGATTATACGGGATTACGGAGAAAGTCGTGTAACTCCTAGACCAGGGAGACCGTGTTTGGATTAGCTTTTCCTATTTCCAGTGTCCCTCGCCATCAGGCGAACCCACTCCAACTTCAGAAGTAATTGTAATTTACGTCCCCAAGCCAAGGACGAGAAGTCAACATTTTCAGTCCAACTGACGATGTAGGGATTGAACCCTTTCCTCGACATCAGCACACCGGAAGTTTAAGAACGAGTGCCATGCTGACCTCTTGATTATGATGATGAGTACCAAAGTGATGAGGCTGAAGGCGAGGATTCAGTTCCCCCCCCCCCCCCCTCTTCCCAATGAGAGAATGCCAGACATAAGGGTGAGAAATGTTCACATGTCAGATATTACAATATAGAAAACAAACACAGAAGGCAGAAAGTAATAACCCGGCTTCCTAACAAGCTTGCCTTCTTATCGGTAGTCAAAGAAAAACAAATTACAATGATTACAAATTGAAGACAACAAGAAGGAAATGAAGAACAATACGAAAGGCAAATACATCAGGACATAAAGATATATTCAAAGAAAGATAGCAAACAAGAATAACCGAAGAGGTTAAAAAGTCAACAGGGTCGACTTCATTGCACCGAGTTTTATCTCATATGGCTGTCTCTTTCCGCTGCGCGGAAAGCGTCGCACAAAGCACGAACTCCGTAGCCCCAGCGACGAACCCCAGGAGTCTCCAGAAAAATGCACTCGTGAACCGAAGGACGCGGCCCGGAATCAAACCCACAACCTTCGGAGCCCGAGTCAGGCGGCTTAAACACTTCGTCACGGAGACTCCCGCATATCCTTTACAGTCAACTCCAGCATTTTATAACTGTTGTTGATCCCTGGGCAAGTTTACGTTCAGTAGTTTGACAATGATTTCTAAGCGACCGCCACTCATACCATTGTAAGGAAACCAACGCAAGGCGGTCTGTTTCCAAGTCACCCGCAGCCGTGTTTCGAACACGGTATGCGTTGTTACGAATTTCATACGTAACCCCTTCGTCACAGAGCCGGCAGGATGGAAGAAAGAAAGAAAGAAAGAAAGAAAGAAAGAAAGAAAGAAAAGCGCGTGTGGTGTTTAAAAACAAAAAAGACTAGTGCTGGGCGAGCAACACAGTCCTGGTAAGGGGGAGGGAAAACCCAAGAGGAAGTACCCCTCCTGTACCATGCTGGGACTTGCAAGCCCAAGTTAATTCAGCAGAATCCGCGTGAACAATGCTGCACTTTAACAACAATCTACAACACTGTCTTAGACGCGTCCACTTACTTCTGTTTGCTTTTTTACCCGCCGCATTCAAGACAGAAGCGAAGGGAACAGTGTCACGAGATAAGCACCACAGCAATGACATTACATTATCGGAAATCAACAAGTCTGACAGCCTTGCGGAAGAGAGAAAGAAAGACAGACAGACAGACAGAAAGAAGGAACACATGAATAATAAAGAAAGATAAGAAAATCAGAAAGAACACTGGCAAGAAAGAAAGAAAAATAAAACATAGAAAGATGAAAGGAGAAAGAGAAAGGGGAAAACAAAATGAAAAGTAACAGAAAGAAATAAACAAGCTACAATAGACATAATAGTACCTGAAAACAAAAAGAAAGAAGGGAAGAAAAAGAAAAGAATGAATTGAAGACAAGAAAGAACGACAAAGGGAAGGAAAACAAAACTACAAAGGAAAGAAAGAAATGTAGGTCGAAACAATGAAAAAAGAAAAAGAAAAACGGGTTAGAAAGAAAGAAATTAGAGAAAAACAGGAATACGGATAGGAAGTAAGGAACAAGAAGTAAAGAAAAAAATTAGATAAGAATAAAGAAAGATGAGTCGAGGGATGGAAGAAGTAAAGAAAGAAAGAAAGAAAGAAAGAAAGAAAGAAAGAAAGAAAGAAAGAAAGAAAGAAAGAAAGAAAGACGAAGGATGGAAAGACAGAAAGTGTGATAAATGAAAGAAAGGAAAGATTGAAAGAAAGAAAGAAAGAAAGAAAAAAAAACATGTGAAAGGTTAACATGCCTTGTACTGAGCGAATGTCAACGAGTGGGGAAAACCCAACAGTGAATTGATCCACTGTGTGTGACTCGACCCTGCTAGAAATGACAGTTAAATTAACTGCGACAACCAAGACGCACTGAAACAATACAAGAATGATGTCTCCGAAGCTTCAATTGGCAAGAGTGGCACCAAACTCTGCCCTTCCTCTGCTTCTTCTTCGTTTCTATGTGGAAGGGATTGTGTCTCATCTAGCTTTGCACGTCAAAAGTCTGTGTGTCCGACATCAGAATGTATTTACGTAAGGTTGCTTCCACTAGACCAGGGGCGGGGAACATTCGGCCTCGCGAGCCGTTTACGGCCCACAAAATCTTTAGGTATGGCCCAAACAAGGCAACCAGTAGGCGAGACTCAAATAGCTTTCCCACCTTCCTGCTTTCAAAAGTGAAATCATTTGAAGCTCAATTAAAGCTTTGGAAAGTGTAACTTGAAGAGAGTACTCGGTGCATTTCCCCTACTCTGGAAGGACAAAAAGCTTCTATGGCACTTGAATATGCTGGTGAAAGTGCGAAATCAACTGGGGAAGTAAAAGGTAAACACATGGAATTGAACATCTGTGTGTTTTTCGTTCAAGTGCAACCAGTTGATGTACCTGATAACCTACAACACGAAATCAGCGGCTGCAAAGCGATTCTAAGGTGAAAGCTAGGTACAACAATCCCCCGCTGCTTGAGTTTAATCAACATTACATAAAGCAATGATGACTGTACCATTTTCGAGGAGCCATGCACTGAAATATGTATCTAGTGTTCAGAACAACTTAATGCTGCGAGCAGTTCTTTTCAAAGCTTTGCGATCAGCAACATCTTCACTACCAGCTAACACCCCTTGCCTCACCAAAGATAAGCAGTTCCAGCCATAACAATATTTATAAATTCAGTAGCATGTCCCTTGCAGAACCTTGCTCTCATAGCAACCTTCCAGAAAATGTATCGGTCAAAAGCAAGAAGATGTCCCGCGTCTGATATACCTACCTGAAGATCATCTGTCACATCTTGCACTCATATCCTCTTTGGCCTTCCTCTTCATCTCTTCCCAGGAATATACCCCTCCATTATTGTTTTCTTCAAACTTTCATGACGTTTCAAGTGACCAAAATATTTCAACTAACTTTCTGTTATCGTCTTAAGTAGCCAACCTTCTTCAATGTTCAACTCTTGTCGTATAGATGCATTTGTTCTTTCCTGTATCCAAGATATTCTTAGAACCCGTCTATAACATTTATATTACATTTATAGGTGTGGGTTAATTAAATGTTTGACCACATATAAGCAGGCTAATTTTTTCGATGCTAACTGTGTATGGCTCGCGAATTATATTATAAATATCCAAAATGGTCCTAAGAAGAAAGAAAAAAAACAGGCTTCTCAACCCCTGCCCTACACATCCGTGGGTAGATGTTCTTTCCTAACGATATTGCAAAGGTAGCGACTTTACAGTATACTCTTTGTCATTTCCAACTGCCGTGGAATTTTGTTAATGTGCGCAACTGGCGCACAGGGCCTCCAGATTTTCGCCCTTATCCGAGAAGGCTTGGTATCCGATGTCACTACCCAAGAGATCAGGGGTGATTAGATATAATTAGATTCGAATTGTTTTGGGTAAATTCCCAATCAAAGTACATTCTGAGTCTTCTGCGGACATCGTTACCTCTCCGCCACGGCTCCACCCACCCCCTCCTCTTTCCAAATCATGCTTCAGGATGACCACGGCCATTGCCTGTAATAGCGAACAACGGCAGTGCGTAGCTAGATACGAACGAACAAACGAACCAACGCACGAACTCTTTTTTTTTCGAAGGGTCACAAATTTGGCACATAGGCCCGTCTTACATTCTGCTTTTCCAGTCATTCAACTTTCGCACACCAGTTATCTATTATGAATGTTACATTTACAATGGAAAAATAAAAACCATTATAAAATAGATGCTGTAAACGTACACCAAACATAAACAATTCATATTTCAACGTTATGAGACAGTCAGGCAGTTAGGCAGGCAGACAGATCCACATATATACATAGACACACACGCAGACGTCAAGCACAGATTAGATGAATCATAAACGTGACAGATAGAATATTCAAGAAGCTGTGACTTCTAAGACTTAGCAGATTCACATTTGCCGCGTGAGATCTGCCAACACTTAGCACAGCTCGATGGCAGGCAAGCACATTGACAGGAATTAGTTCTCTAGCCACGTCTTGCCATTTTCTAAAGATTTCAAATGTGCAATTGAGAGAGAGAGAGAGAGAGAGAGAGAGAGAGAGAGAGAGAGAGAGAGAGAGAGAGAGAGAGAGAGAGAGAGAGTGTGTGAGAGAGAGAGTGTGTGTGTGTGTTGAGAGAGAGAGAGAGTGAGAGTGAGAGAGAGAGAGAGAGAGAGAGAGAGAGAGAGAGAGAGAGAGAGAGAGAGAGAGAGAGAGAGAGAGAGAGAGAGAGAGAGAGAGACGAGAGAGATTTAAATTAATTTACCAATACAACTTCTGCAGATTATAAAACTTCTTAGCCTGAGAAATAAAATTACAGATCTTGATGAGTGCTCAAAGTGAGGAAAGGAAAGAGGCAGCGATAGCGGTATAGGGCGTACTTTTTTCGCATATCCTATTACAGGACATCGCTGCCAGCTGGCAGATCAGAAGACGAGATCGAAAATAGGTGCAATAAGGCAAATCAACTCATTGGACAAATGGCACCAATACTAAAGAACAAACATGTATCAATAACTACTGAAAAAGCACTTTACAACACAATCTTCCTACCAACTCTGTGCTACCAATGCCAAACATGGACAATGACAGAAAAAGAGAAAAGAAAAATCACAACAACAGAAATGAGGTTCCTGAGAAGAATACTCAACGTATCAAGAAGAGATAAGATCAGAAATTAAGAAATCAGGACTAAAGTGGGGGTTAAAGCAGCACTAGATTTTATTAGAAAGCAGCAAGTCAAATGGTTTGGCCATGCAAGTAGGTTACCAGTCAACAGCATGCCACAACAAGCAATGATGTACAGACCAGATGGAAACAGAGGAAGAGGCCGACCACGTAAACGTTGGACGGAGGGAATAGCAGAATCCATGGGAATGTCGATATACGAAGCCCATAACCGGGCACTCTCACGAAGTTTATACTTCACCTCGACACCGCAAGGTACAAGAGGAACACGATGAGATGAGATGAGATGCTGCCAACACCAGCATTTTACCGCTGTTGTTGATTTCTTGGCAAGATTACGCTCAGTAGTTTGCCATTGCTTTCTGAGCGGCCGGCTCACATATCCCGTAGCAACGGGCACGACAAGAACCGTTACCGATTCTCGCGCAGCCGCGTTTGCTCACGTGGATAAACGGGATTCGGAGAAAAGCGCTAATACCTAGGCCAGGGAGACCGGCATAGGACCTACTAGACCAGTGGTTCTCAACCTTTTTTTTTTTGGCCCATGCACCCTTTTACCATATGTCAGAATGTCATTCCCCCCCCCACCCCTTTTTTTCAGCGAAAGAAAGACGAAAAATCCCCCATGTCGAAAATTGTTAGCCTCAAAAGTTACATTTTTTATTTTCACATTTTTTTTTATTAACACAAAATTTATCATATTACAATAAATAAACAGTTAAAACGTCAAAGAATTGTCACTTAATAGGATATTGAGCAGGAAGCCATTTTGAGTCTGCCAATCTACGGTGCCGACCTATCCATCTACACACTCTAATAATCCCATAGTAACCGTTTACCTAACCCCAGGACTTAGGCATTACAGAACCCAACCAGACGTATTATTATCACATAATGCCCCAACAAGATCTCAACAGCACATTACCACGCACGGTAACAACTGGCTGGCTCAGGATGATAACACGGCACCATCCATTAACACCAGATGTGACGACACAGAGGCAGTACAGGAGATCACATACCTAGCTGGCCATCACGAAAGTGCCCTGCATCTGTTTCTGCTGCATCTGCTGCTGTTTCTGCTGCATCTGCTGCTGTTTCTGCTGCATCGGCTGCTGTTTCTCAGGCTGCTTCATTTGCTGGTGTATTTTCCTGACAGTGCGTGTGCATGTTGTGGAATCCCCCCACCACATAATTGCCATTCAAGTAAAGTTTATGTTGCATAAATTGCCAGAGTCTCGGTCAGTACTTTGATGACTCGATATCCTTTTCGCAGCTGCACTCCCAATCAGTGGAATCCAGTAGTGGCTAGACGCTTGCCTGCTGGCCCGATAGCCGTGGGTTCGTATTCTTATTCAAGGCGGGATTTAGAAAACGATCTGGACTCCAAGGCCTAACCAGCCTAAAAGGTGCACCAGGAAATGTCTTGGAAAATGATGGCAGCCGCTGATCTGTTGACTACATCAGTCATCGAGTGTCAAGTCGTCTATAAACATAGGTCTGGCACTGTATGCTCAATACGCTTTAAGTCGTGTAAAATAATCCTTTATTTACTTTATTTATTCATATTCAGCTGTTGTATTGCTCAGTCCTATTAAATTGTATTGCTTCAATTGACTATGACAGTTCCACCTTTCACATGGGGTAGTGAGGAGCATTTTGTGTGATATTCACTGGTGCAGGAATTGAGCATTATGGGGCAACCCTTTGCCGTGAAGTTGAAACCGCGAGTGACTAACTATGACAGTTCATCTTATCCTAATCCTACGTCATAATTATTTCATGAGCTCCTGTCCAAGTTATCACAGCAACATCTACCTGGGACTTCAATAGTTATCAGTAGGTACATAGTCAAGGACTCTTTTACACGACCTGACCCACTGAGCATATGGTGCTAGACCCATATCTATGTAAACCTATCGGCACTCGGTGGGTGATGTGGTCGCCTTTACCTTCCCGAGACATTTCCTTGCAGCATTTTAGGCTGGGTTGACCTGGAAGCCAAGATACATTTTAAAAATTCGTCCTGATGCAGATTCGAACGCATAACCACAGGATCAGCAGGCCGGGGTCTGGTCTCTACGCTTCCGCGGCTACCAGATATCAGTAACCCCACCTATAAAGCCTGATTTTTTTTATTTATTATTTTTTTTTTGGCGCTTGCTTTGAGCTCAAGCGTAGTCCATACACACTACTTCTAGTAGCACTTGACTGAATTTTGCATGTAGATTAGCTTTCCTATTACTAGTTTCCCTCGCCAGCAGGCGAACCCAATCCGACTTCAGAGGCACTTGTAATTTAAGTCCTCAAGTCAAGGACGAGAAGTCAACATTGTAGTCGAACTGTCCATTATAGGGGTTGAACCACTTACCTCGGCATCAGCAAACCGGATGTTTAAGAACACACATTCCTATCCATTCGGCCATGCTTACCGCCAAAGCCTGTGATGATTCTTTGCTATTTCACATAAGAACGGTGTTGAGTCTTTCCGTCTCAAACAGGTATAATATTAACCACAATTCTGGTATTCGTTTCATGTCTTTAATCCTAGACAGCTGATATTTAATAATTTAATACCCCACATAGTTATACTAACCCATTCTCATATGGGCATTTGTTACTTTACAGCAACAATTTACTGCGTCAGGAAGAGATAAGTTCTGTTGGAGTTAACAGTTTCGAATTCCCGGTCAGTAACTGTAGCCTTTAATTTTTTATATTGTCTAGTGTGATTTTTAGTCTCTAATTCTTTCTTCTCCGTCTATGGGCGCCAGATATTACATTTCTGAACATGGTTTAGCTGCGACAGCGACTGGAGTGGGCGCATAAGAGGACGGCGCAGCGCACACAACCAGTGTGCTACTAAAACTATGAGTATCTACACTGCGGCATCCTCTGCGAGCGATGGAGATCTATGACTTTAACTTTGAGTGTTGGGGAAATCAGTTTTTAACAATTCATCATTTGAAATATAGCTTCACCGACTTCAGATGTCAAAACACACGGCACTTTACCGTTAGCCATGTAGATTAATATATATATATATATATATATATATATATATATATATATATATATATATATATATATATATATATATATATATATATATATATATCTTATATATAAAATGCGATCTCCGTCTGTCTGTCTGTCCGTATGTCCTTTATGCGCTCGCGAACGGCCCATCCGATTGAGATGAAATTTTCTACACGTCTTCCTTTCATTCCAGTGCAGCCCACTGTCATATTTTTTTAGTGTGAAATCGGCTGCTTACCCAATATTATTTCATTTTTCATTATAATTTCATATATCTCAGGGGACTTAACTCTGTAAAAGTTATTTCAAGGGGCATAACTTTTCTGTATAACTTATAGTCATATTGTGGCATCGTTTTCAAAGATTTATAAACTCTTTGTCCATAGTTATATACCGGCATATGAGTTATAATAAATAATGATACAATCTGTAAGGCATTTTCAAAGTTTTCATAAAAATAATGCATAATGCATAACATTGTAACTCATCTTTTTTTTGCTTAAAGAATGAATAAATAATAGTTACCTTATCTCTATCAAGTTTGAAGATTTTATATTTCTTTACACTGTCGCCAACTCTAAGAAGACATGGAACAACTTCAGCCATTATTAAATCTACAGGCATATGCGTTATATTCCTCCTCCTCCTCCTCCTCTCCCCTCCTCCACCTCCTACCCTCTTCCTCTTCTCCTCCCCCTCCTCCCTCTCCCTCCTCCATCCTCCTCTTCTCTCTTTCTCCTCCTCCTCCTCCCTCTTCCTCCTCCCAGCTCCTACTCCTCCTTTTTCTTCTTCTTCTGCTGCTGCTGCCGCTGCTCCATTTACCCAAGTTAATTGTTGGGGAAGATGTAAAGATCTTTCAAGTGCTCTTTCTAATGCTTTTTGTAAGTTGGTCTTCGTTTATCTAAGGTTGTTCTAACTGCAACCAATAAATGATTAGACAGACAGACAGACAGACAGACAGACAGACAGTCGGGAACGGGAACTTATATGACTACTCATATGAATTAAATGAGATGCTCCCCATCAGGGGCTGGGCGAAGCCGGGCCGGATCAGACAGATAGACAGACAGACAGACAGACAGACAGATAGATAGTCGGGAACGGGAACGTGAGCTTATATGACTACTTATATGAATTAAATGAGATGCTCCACACCAGGAGCTGGGCGATGCCGGGCCGGGTCAGACAGACAGACAGAGACAGACAGACAGACAGACAGACAGACAGACAGATAGTCGGTAACGGGAACGGGAACTTATATGACTACTTATATGAATTAAATGAGATGCTCCCCACCAAGGACTGGGCGAAGCCGGGCCGGGTCAGACAGACAGACAGACAGACAGACAGACAGATAGTCGGTAACGGGAACGGGAACTTATATGACTACTTATATGAATTAAATGAGATGCTCCCCACCAAGGACTGGGCGATGCCGGGCCGAGTCAGACAGACAGACAGACAGACAGACAGACAGACAGACAGACAGACAGACAGACAGTCGGTAACGGGAACGAGAACTTATATGACTACTTATATGAATTAAATGAGATGCTCCCCACCAAGGACTGGGCGAAGCCGGGCCGGGTCAGCTAGAGTATATATATATATATATATATATATATATATATATATATATATATATATATATATATATATATATGTGTGTGTGTGTGTGTGTGTGTGTGTGTGTGTGTGTGTGTGTGTGTGTGTGTGTGTGTGTGTGTGCGTGTTGTTGTTGTTGTTGTTGTTGTTGTTGTTGTTGTTTTCATCAGTGTAAATCCCGGATATGCTCTGCCCTGTTCAAAGTGTTCTTTTCGTTTTTGCTTCCGTCTCATTGCAATTTTCTCTGCTTTTCATTCCAGACATCCGGTGTATTATCTTATTCACGGAGTTAACTCAGGAATGTCGTTATGACAGAATGTTCTGTTTTCTAAATTCTTTTCCACATCTCATTTAGACAATTATCTTTTGAAGTGCGAAACATGTCGTATTTCTACGTGTAATTTGTTACATAAATTGACATCAGTTTATACTTCCTTGGACATTTGTGCTATCGATTCCGTAAACATTTCGCAACAATGTTCACGTTCCGTTTTCTACAACTGTCGTGTCCTCCTTTAAAGTGTCGTCCCTGGAGTGAGGAGATCCGACACCCACATTATAATATTTTTTTCCTCTCAATATTCTGGAGAATCCACCAGCTTCCGTCCAACACACTCCATCAGCCTATGGACACCTTTTCCTATCACTCGCACACTGTCGTACTATGCCCCCTTCTCATACTTCCCCAACGCAACATACTCAACAACTCTTGCTTCTAAAAATTAATAAAGATTAATTTATTAAAAGAAAAGTGTAACGTATATGAGACGTGTATGTGAAGAAAATGTGTGACGTGTTCTATAAAGTGTGTAGACTCTGACTCTCAGACAGCAACCCAGTCAGCTGATCCCAGCAAAGATAGACCACAGCACGTTACGTCAGAACATGTACTTCTCACCCGTTGCCGAAACCATCTTGCCGGATACTGCTTTGCCTCTGTAGACCTCTGGTAATCCAATTTCATGAACATCCGAAATAGACACCGGTTAATCATGGACCGGTTGCACTCTACACAATGTCCGTTCCTAACGTTCCTTAACAAACTGCACAAGTCTTTTGTAGTGTGTACGCAGTTAGTTAGTTAGTTAGTTAGTCGACAGATCATCCTCGTTGCACATCGAACCATTCAGTCCATAAGTGCTAATTACTAATGTTAATTGTTACTGTACTAACACTAGGTACTCTTAGCCGGTTCTCGGTTCGTTACTACTGTCTGATGCTGTGTGGTGCATCAGTATGCATCACTCTCTTTGATGAATCAATTTCCTTCTAGCGTAAGTTACGTTTCTGTATGCAACTTTATTGACTCTTGAACTGGTGTTCTTCAGAATGGGTTTTTTAATTCTTTCCCAAAACTTGTAGAGTTTCCTTGGATCTGGTAGGGAACCTTAAATGGCACTACTGCAGTCCTATCAATCATATCTACATCTGCCATTATAGGCACGTGCAAAATTAAGTCACTAATTAACACACGGTAGATATTATTTCCACTAAGCACTGCAGTGCCCTGGCACTCTGACTAGAGCATTTTTCAAGTCCCCCCTAGTTGATCCCAACTCGGGTTTATATGGCAAACTACCAAAGTTGGCCACGTGACGTTATCCTTTATGCCCCCACACAGGTGGCACAGTGGCAGATCATCCCTTGTCAAGAATCCATTTTCCTGGCTTTAGTCCTGTCAAAGTTGTCAGTAATAGTTTAGATTCTCAAACAAGCCAGCGAGTTTCTGTCGAGTTACAACAAAGAGTTGCAAATAACCCCGTCAATCCTCTCGATGTGCCGGAAACCAAGAATTGACAGATGCACTGTTTTCTCCCTAGTCGGGCACTTCCGACCTGTTGATAAACTGTCAATCTTCTGTTCCGTGGTGACAATCCCGGCAGCCATTTCCGTCTGATGTCCGGCAGTATAGATGACAAACGGAACCATTCCATATCCTAAGCCGACAATCATATGTGATTCTAACTGTTAATGAACTGCCAACTCGATGTATCCATTCCTTCTCACTCACCACCAAATGTGTTTATGGGCTGACACGATGTAACCTGTGCAGCTGTGTTTACTCTGTTAGTACGACTGTTGTGGCCTAGAAAATATACGCCACGCAAACGTCGGTATTATTAGCTGGTTAACTCATGGCGCTCGTGACAACAACAATGTGCCGAAAATTTGCACCTATATACTGCATTAAATTTCTATTGAAATTACCCGGTGATAAGAGTTGAGTCAAGAACCGACTTCACTGCACTCGGAATATTCCCATACGCGCTCCGTCCTCATCCTCAACAACCAGCGAAGAGTCCCAATGCTAACAGTACCATCTGCAATCTGATTATGTGTCCGTCTGGCTTTTCCTCGGAAAATTGAGTGCCGGCCTGGTCCTCTGGTCACTCTCTATCGCACCATTCTGTCCAGGCCATAATAATATACCTTTTCTTTCACGTTGTACACACGACCCTAAATGGTCCGGTAATAAAACACATTCTTGTCTTACTCGAGCGGTCGCGGTCGTGTTACCATTAGGAGGCTACCTTGATGGGCGGTTGAACAAGGGTTCGACGCCTGCGCTCGTCGATTGCTAAGAGAGGGAAAGACAGGCTACCTATTCCTCCTTACATTCTGGCCTACAAAATGTAATGATCCATCACAGCCTCTTAGCTGCTTCCTGCTTCTGAATATACATATATTTTTTTTTCCGTGCTTGGTATCTTTTTTTTCCCCTTTCTGTTCGTGATTAATGGGCGAATTTACGTTCAGTAGTTTGCCATTGATTTCTAAACTACTGGCACTCATACCATTTCGTAAAAAAAGCCAACGCAAAGCAGTCTGATGCCAAATCACCCACGGCTGTGTTTCGAACGCGGATTGCGGGGTTACGTACAGCATCTGTAACCCTTTGGCCACAGAGCCGGCTTCGGTATAAAGAACACGCATGTGGTGCAAACTGAACAATTCCCCAGGCGCATAATATAATGTCGGCACCCTGGTGAACATAACACTCGTTATGGTGAACATCCCACCAACTGACTGTTATAACATCATGGGGACAAAGGACTAAAGTTGAGTCAGAAAAGGAAGCCTTCGAGATACTACCAAGCAACAAACTGACTGGCACCTTGCTGTCCTGATAGACAAAAGTTTGTAAAATGGAGTTATATCTCTCCATTGCACAAAGCCTGGGCTGAATTTAGAAACCATGTGTGGCCCACGCAGCATGGTCCCTTCTCAGCCTGTCTTGTATACTCCAGAGGAAAGGTAACACCAATACGTCTGGAATGAGACGAGCTGCACAGGCTACCGGATCAGCAATGTTCTTAACTGTCCGCCTGTCGGACCAAGCAACCACAATACTTTCAAAACTGTCATCTACTATCAATAGTACTTTGCGGCGTGGGACGGGGGGGGGGGGGTCTTGAACATGACGGCCGCCTGGCTAGTACAATCGCCGTGAACTGTGCAGGTTATGATTTTCTTTTTACCACAATACTAATAAGCATAAATAATACATTTCTGGCCCTATACATTGTTGCTACCGTTGAAAATTAGGTGAGGACTCGTTCATTGCTCTGCCCGAAGTCTACAACATTCTTAAATAGGCTATGGGTATTTTACAGTTGACAAATGTAAGTCCGTAGGCTGCAAGCAAGTAGCACCGACTACTATAGATAAGGTTCTCAAAGGTCTCCTTCCAAAACGTATAGCGTACGACACAGGTTTTTCAGCGACAAACCAGGACAGTGTGAGTATGTGTATGTGCATGTTGGTGGCAAACTGGTTTCCTCAGTGCCGGTTATTGGCATTCTGTTCAGAGCCCTACTTCTTGTATGTTCTTGCTTGTAGCAAACCAGTTTCCCCTACATTCTAAAACAGAGTTATATTAGCATACTGTTCAGAGCCCTACTTCTTGTATGTACTTGCTTGTAGCAAACCAGTTTGCCCTACATTCTAAAACAGAGTTATATTAGCATACTGTTCAGAGCCCTACTTCTTGTATGTACTTGCTTGTAGCAAACCAGTTTGCCCTACATTCTAAAACAGAGTTATATTAGCATACTGTTCAGAGCCCTACTTCTTGTATGTACTTGCTTGTAGCAAACCAGTTTGCCCTACATTCTAAAACAGAGTTGTATTAGCATACTGTTCAGAGCCCTACTTCTTGTATGTGCTTGTAGCAAACCAGTTTGCCCTACATTCTAAAACAGAGTTGTATTAGCATACTGTTCAGAGCCCTACTTCTTGTATGTGCTTGCTTGTAGCAAACCAGTTTGCCCTACATTCTAAAACAGAGTTATATTAGCATACTGTTCAGAGCCCTACTTCTTGTATGTGCTTGCTTGTAGCAAACCAGTTTGCCCTACATTCTAAAACAGAGTTATATTAGCATACTGTTCAGAGCCATACTTCTTGTATGTGCTTGCTTGTAGCAAACCAGTTTGCCCTACATTCTAAAACAGAGTTATATTAGCATACTGTTCAGAGCCATACTTCTTGTAAGTGCATGTAGCTAACTAATTTCCCCAACACTCTAAGACAGTCCTATTAGCATACTGTTTTGAGCCCTACTTCTTTTCTAAGCGCATGTAGCAAACTAGTTTCCCCTACACTCTAAGACAGAGTCATATATTAGCATACTGTTCAGAGCCCTACTTCTTTTCTAAGCGCATGTAGCTAACTAGTTTACCCTACACTCTAAGACAGAGTCATATTAGCATACTGTTCGGAGCCCTACTTCTTTTCTAAGCGCATGTAGCAAACTAGTTTACCCTACACTCTAAGACAGAGTCATATATTAGCATACTGTTCAGAGCCCTACTTCTTTTCTAAGCGCATGTAGCTAACTAGTTTACCCTACACTCTAAGACAGAGTCATATTAGCATACTGTTCGGAGCCCTACTTCTTGTAAGTGCATGTGGCAAACTAGTTTCCACTACATTCTAACACAGTCGCATTAACATACTGTTCAGAGCCCTACTTCTTGTAAGTGCATGTGGCAAACTAGTTTCCACTACATTCTAACACAGTCGTATTAACATACTTTTCAGAGCCCTATTTGTTGTAAGTGCATGTAACTAGTTTCCCCCACATTCTATGACAGAGACGTATTAACACACTGTTCAGAGCCCTACTTCTTGTAAGTGCACGTAGAAAACTAGTTTTCCCTACATTCTAAGACAGAGACTTATAAACACACTATTAAGAGTGACAACTGGTAAGATCGAGGGGAAGAGAGGCAGAGGTAGACCAAGACAAATTATGCTGGATGATTGAGACGGTGGCATGGAGGAATATCATCAGCAGAGTTGATTTGGAACACTAAAGACCGAGATCTGTGGAGAGTCATGAACGTCTACGCCAGACTGGTAGGGCAATTGATGATGATGATGATGATGATGATAAGAGCTCTACGTTGTGACCAATTGCATTCATGGCTACCTGAATTTTGTTTCTCTATGGAATTTAGAAGTCAGCCCCACGCCCAACCCTCCTTCGTAGCCTTTTACGACATATATGGCAGGTTTCAGTGTGTTACTATTCTTTCCTTCCCTTAAGGATCCCAGATTAGAAACACGAGAACGACTAAAACGATTACAAATAAACTATAAGCATTCACTAATTTGTGAACAGAATGACCAACATGGTGCGACAGCATCACCAATGCGGAGCTCGCGGAAAGAAGTAGACAAATACAATGCAAACCGCTTAACGCGATCTTGGATGGGGCGAATATCTTTTGTGAAGAACAATATTGTATTTTACGCTGTAAATGCATTACTATAGCCAGAACTCTTATAAGAGGAATTTCTGATAAGAAGAACTATTTCTTGGGTCCCAGGTGAGTTTGCCTTATCAGGTTTGCATTGTACTTGTGAATCAAGAAGTAAAGAAAATACGCTGGCGCTGGACACGATATACACTGAAAACAACCTTAGAATAGTATAATTAAAAACACCTGCGTACGTAATCCATAGGAAAAAAAAGGACAGAGAAAGACCCTAAAAACCTACGCAGAAGAGCAGTAGCGACATATATGAATAATACGGGGAGGACAATATACAGAGGTGCATGGGATGGCTAAGGATAGGGACTCTTGGAGTGAATTGGTTGAGGGCCGAGGCCCCACTGGGGGATAAAGGATAATAGATGAAGAGGACAGCGACTCTTCACTACAAAGTATATCCCTAAAAAGAAAGTATGTTAGATAACCTTGAGGAAATACGAGGCCAACCAATACAAAAATAGATATCGCGATTTGAATCGAGTGAAGACGATCCTGTTCCGTGTCAGAACAGGACGCACCAGACTAAGGTGTGTTCCGTTATCTCTGTACACAAATGGACAGACAGAAAAGACAGTCAAACACATCCTGCAAAACTTTCATTTGGTTCCGTCATCTCTGTAAACACGTGGACAGATAGAAGACACACACAAAAACATCCTGCAGGACTTTCATTGTATTACGTTTTCTCTTTACACGCGCTGACAGAGGTCTGTGTCCTTTCAATGTTATTTTGTCCGCGTGAGCTACTATGAAACACGAGAACATAATCCACAGAACCAGACTTCCAAAAAGAAAGCACGCACAAGCTGAAGATGAAGATCAGATAACATGGCCAATGACGAGGAGAAGGAGTACGGTGAGATGAAGAAGAGAAGAAGGAAGGATGAAGAAGAAAAAAAGGATGAGGAAAGAAAGTGCAGGAGGCAAACAGGTCGACCACGAGTGAAAAAAAAGAGGAAGAGAAACAGGATGAAAAGAGTCAGGAGGAAGAAGAAGGAGGAGGGGGAGAAGAGAAAGCGAAGGTGGAGGAAGAAGAAGAGGAATGAGAAGAAGGAGGAGGGAAGAAGAAGAAGAAGAAGAAGAAGAAGAAGAAGAAGAAGAAGAAGAAGAAGAAGAAGAAGAAGAAGAGAAGAAGAAGAAGAAGAAGAAGAAACTTAAAGATTCACTATGATAGTCAAATATTGTTTTTCTCAATTACGAGTAACGGACCGGCAGCCTAACTCATAGACACATTCATGATCAGTGTAATGTTCTGTTAAAAAACACAAACGCTCATTTTGGATACTGGCTATAAATTATCCTTAGTGAACATTTTTTGTAGAATATCGGACTAGCATATCTGCCTACCAGTCCCTTGCTCATATGTTCGAATCCCTATAGTGAGGTTTCTGTTTTAATGACCATGGCTCCTTGTCAATCCAGGCCTTAAAAATGGATGCCGGGGAATGTCCTGGAGAGCAAAGGTGGCCGGAGTGATACTGACCACTCTCCCATCGAGTGCCCATTGGGCCTATACAACATTGGGCTGGCTTCATACACGAAATGCCTCAAAGCGAGGACAAGGCTCCTTTACATTTCTTTAAAATCCCATTTTAGTTCCAATATATTCTGAATGTTAGAAATGTCTTGCAGAAGACCAAATGGTTCGGCTACCTCGTTAGAATGCAACACCATCAACTACCAGCACTGTCGATACATCAAAAAAGATCTGATACGAGAGTATTAGGGTACCCGAGAAGAAAATGGATTGACGACATCAAAGACATTGTACAATCATGCGGAATGATATTATCCAGTGCCACCCATCGGGCGCCGGAACGTCAATTATTCCTCATCACGATGCTTGGCGGCAAAAGTGCAAGATGGTAATGATGACGTAATTCTGCATACCGCGTTGGAAACACAGCTGCGGGCGATTTGGAAACAGACCGTCTTGCGTACGGTTCCCATACATAGGTATGAGTGCCGGTCGTTCAGAATTCAATGACAAACTACTGAACATAAACTTGCCAACAAATCACAAACAGCGACAACAACAAAACGCTGGGGTTGACTGCCAGGTCATGTAAAGGATATGCAACACACATTTTTTTAAAAACCAAACGTATAATAATCTTTGACGAGCATATAACACATTTATTAGACACTTTTACAGTGTCTAGCTAGTTCATTCATCATGTGCCCTGCCGATAAGCGTGGGCGGTCATGTTTCCCAATCTCAGACGATCACCAGAGTCGTGAATCAGCTCAGTTTTCTCGTCAAGACCATACCACGTGGCCAAGCCACACATATGTAAATCACTGATGCACGTTACAAATAAAGACACATAAGTAAAGTTATGTAAATCACCCCTTTACACCCCTTCAAATATAAGCAGACATGGTGCTAAACCCTTCTTATTTTTAGAGCCCTATCGACACTCCACGGGTGATGATGTGCTCAATATCACACTGGCCACGTTCCTTCTAAACATATTTCCGGGTACCAACTTTAGTCTGGCTTGACCTGGGAGCTCAGGTAAATATTAAAAACCCCTCTCAAGGCGGAATTGATCCAATGACCACCAGCCCGACAGGCAAGTGTCCAGATACTATGCTACCGTGGCTGCCTGAATACTCTTAGTAGTGGTTTTACAAATTAATGATCAAAAAGTATCACGTATCTTAACTATGCATAAAAAGGAAAGAGTCTTAACCACTGGCAAAATGGCATATACAAGCTGCATGTTTGCAATCTCAGATCTTCAGAAAAACTGACCATCATCAAGTGCCATTTCTGAAATGATGGTCAGTTGTAATGAGTCTTCGACATCATTTGTCCTGCGTCTTCCTGTCCATCTCTTGAAGTTGTCTACCCACATGTAAGGTTGTTTCCCTTCTGCTGACATCCTCTCCACTTTCCCCTAAAACACACTCATTAACTTCGGTCACTGTATCCCTTTATGTGGCCGGGCTACTTGCACTGTCTGATCCTGAGCTCACTCAGTAACGTTTTCTTCAATCCAAGTTTTGGTTCTTGTTTTTCTTTCGTTCGCTTGAAATTTGTCTATAACTGCAATGTTGTCTCTTACGTGAATTTAACTGTCTTTTTTAGTTCACTCAGTGACCCATATAATTGATTTTTTTTAAATATAAGTCCACGTTTCTGCACCAAACAATAATGAAGATTAAATGTAACATTTGATCACTCTTAATTTTAATTCTTAACTTAGCTGTTTAGATTCCATCCATCCATCATGTGCGGTAAGCGTGGGCGGTCATGTTCTGCCATCTCACTCGATCACCAGAGTCGTAGATCAGCTCCGTGTTCCTGTCTCGACCATGCCACATGGCCAAGTCATCCAGGTATTTACTTCTCGGTCTTCCCCTTGGTCTGTTTCCTTCGATCTTGCCAGTTGTCACCAAGTTCTCCAATTCATTTCTTCTCATAACATGCCCAAAAAATTTTGACTGTCTATGTTTAGATTAGCCATTTAGATATTAGGATTAGCTGTTTTATTCAATGTCACATTATTATTTATACAGATAAAGATTATATATTATACAGATTATCTTTCTTATTTCTGTCTCACGCATGCCATCATCTCTTATTAGTTGTCCTAGGCAAGGCAAACTATTTACTTGTTCAAAAGTCTATTAAATTTACTTTTATTTTCAAAACTGGCTTTGATCTATCTTTATTGATAACCATACTCTCTTTTATTTATATGCATGTTAAAGTCATTTTCATTGCTTAGTTTTCCTTTTGATGTAATTAATTTTTAGAGATCTGTTTCAGCCAAAAAACTATTGTCTGCACATCACGTGTTTATTAATTTTTCAGCAATGCAGAGTCCTGGTCTTCTCTCTATCTTGTTTAATAAAATCTTTGTATAAATTTTAAACAGGAGTGGGGATAACAGAAACCCTTGTTTCACGCCTCTCAGTGGAATCCTACGAGTAAATAAATATGGAAATGTATCCCAACTGGTAAGGTGGACAGAAATATAATCAAGTGAGGAAACAATAAGACAGAAACATGGCACTGTCATTAATATTTGTGGCACTGGCTTTGAAAACTGGGGGAACACAGATCACTCTGCATGGTATGGTCAAGTGTCTGCAGGCACAGCAACCTTGGTGTCATGAAGAATTAAACAAGTATTCGGAGGGGAGGTAAAATAAAGTAAAGTAAAGGACCCTGTTACACAAACTGAGACATATTGGGTATATGCCGCTAGATCCTTATTTGTATAGAGCAAACGACACTGGATGGCAGATGTGGTCAATACCACACTGGCCACCTTTACTTCTCAAGACATCTTTAGGTACCTATTTTAGGCAGGCTTGACCTGGAAGTTTAGGTAAATTTTAAGAATCTGCCTTCTTGTCAATTTGACCACCAGGCAAACACACTAGCCAATGTACTAGTCTGGCTCCCTACTTGCATGTGTGCTGTATGAAAATAAAAGTCCAATTTTCTACTCATAAACAGTTGACACTAGTCTGCCCCATGTGTAACAGATGCTTCTGGGCTCAAACTGGTCTAACATGCCACCAATGAACCCTTCAGGACCAACAAAGGATAATATAGTCCTCTGTGGCAATGATGGACAAACACTATGACATTGGTATATTATGAGATGTGGCAATGATGGACAAACAATATGACATTGGTATATTATGAGATGTGGCAATGATGGACAAACACTATGACATTGGTATATTATGAGATGTGGCAATGATGGACAAACACTATGACACTGGTACTTTACGAGATGTGGCAATTATGGACAAAAAATATGACATTGGTATATTATGAGATGTGGCAATGATAGACAAACAATATAACATTGGTATATTATGAGATGTGGCAGTGATGGACAAACAATATAACATTGGTATATTATGAGAAGCTCTACTAAACAGCACAGACAGTTGTCAAAACTGCAGTTTGAGGTTGGACCTACAGTGGGGAACATATGAGACCTCAAAGCAATAAGATTTTAAAATTCAAGGCATACATGCATTGATTGATTGGATTTAAAACCATCTTCCCCAAACTCTGAAACTATCTCTTAGTTGAAAATCACAATATGAGATTCTTAGCTCTGTGCATAAACTCCATAATAATTGCACACATCTCAATGTGTGTACACCATAATCTACACATAATACATAACATGACATTTTCTGGTTATATTCTCTTATTATGAAATGTTGCCAGGGTTGCAGTCATACAGTCTACTCTGTACAATTTCCAGCTGCTGAGGAATTTTAAATGTACACAATATGCAAGTGGGATTTCCTGTTTTTCACCTTTGTCCAAGAAGGACAAGTAAAGTTAAGGATCCATGTCTTGAAATGTATTGAATATATGTTGATAGCAAAATATTTTAGTACACCAATATTCAAATGTAACATTAAATCAGTACAGTTGTATGGATCAGAAACATGGAGAATAATTAAAACAATTATAAATAAACTATACACATGAACTAACTGGTGCCTGCACAGAATTGAAGGAATACAGTGGTATGGCAAAATTACCAATGTGGAGCCCATGCAGAGAACTAGACAAATAACAATGATCTAATAGTTGAAGAAAAGACAGATATGACATACATTGAGAAAACCAGATAACAGTTAGTTAGTTAGTTAGTCGTAGTTCCAACCTCATAGCAACGGGTTGTCCCCATTATGCTCCGTTCCTGTGCCAGTGAATATCGCACAAAACGCTCCCCACTGCCCTATGTGAAAAGTGGAAATCTCTAGAAAGACATTAGTCTGGAGTTAGTTATATATCCTTAACAGGATGCCGCAGTCAACACCCGCATTTTTTGATGTTGTTATCTCTTGGCAAGTTTACATTCAGTAGTTTGCCACTGCTTTCTGAGCGACCGGCACCCATACACCCATACCATTTCATAAAATGCCAACACAAGGCGGTCTGCTGCCAAATCGCCCACAGCTGTGTTTCGAACGCGGGTATGTGGAATCACAAATCCGTAACCCCTTGCCACGGACCCACAGGCAACAGAAAAAGAGGAAGACCTAACAATGCATGGAGAAGAGAAGTAGAAACAGAAATTAGCAATGCAGGAAGGACATGAGCTATCTAAAGATAAGGGAACGTGGAGTGAGTTGATTAGGGGCCTATGCTCTGTTGGAGGATAGAGGGAAAAAGAATCATAATCGGCATGCAAAGGTTAATGTGGTCAATATCACGTCGGCCATCTCTACCTCCCAGGACATTCCCTGGTACACATTTTAAGCTGGGTAGACCTGGGGGCCCTGAACTATTACTACTACTACCTGCAAAAAAGCAACACTGATCTTTGTGAACTCTGAAGGGACCTGGTTTGAAAAGTATCATGCCTTGACATGCACAGGGTAAGTTAATAAGTAAGTCACAAATGGCTGTAGAAAAATAACTAACTAACTATGATAATAACATTTACCTACCATCCTATAGAACTGTGTGACTTACTTATTGACTCGCCCGCATAACTTTTTCTACCCAGCTATGCATTGCTTTACGGGATAAACATTTGTCAGCATAAACACTGAAAACCCACCTTGGCGGAAGACATTTCACGAATGACGCCGAAGTTGAATGTGAAGTGAAAATGTGGTTTAGAAAACAGAGCACGCAGTTTTATGCAGCCGATATGGGAGGACTGATAAAACGATGTGATAAGTGCATCAATGTTGGTGGAAATTATGTTGAGAAATAAAGGAACAATGTATGTATAAAAATAAACTGGTTTCAAGCTGTTATCATATTTAGATATTTTTCTACAGCAATTTGTGACTTATTAAGTTACCCTCGTAGTTTTCTTCTTGTCCTTCCCATTCCCACTGGAGCATAAACCCACAGCTAAGACATACCAAGCCATGCTATGTTTTGCTATCTCCTGCAGCTCGCTCCATGCCCACCCCATGTTATTCATCTCTATCTCTAATTCCCTTCACCATGCGTCATTAGTTTTAGATCTCCCTTTAGTGTCTTTTCCTCACCTCTTGAATCTGTCTAGTTCTCTCTGTAAGATCAGATTAAAGATTCTGTTATGTTATTTTAGTCAATCTGTTCTGTGCACTCACCAGTTAATGAACATCTGTAGTCTGTTAGTAATTATTTTAGTCACTCTCTGTGTGTCTTATCCACACAACAGTGCAGATTTAACATCAGAGTTACATATTCTAAGTTTGGTGCTATTATAAATGTATATTTGCTTTTATTTATTTCCTAGTGCTATAAAAACTCCTCTTGCCTTTGCATTTATATCTTTCCTTTTGCATATATATATATATATATATATATATATATATATATATATATATATATATATATATATATATATATATATATATATATATATATATATTTGAATAACGAAGACATCACGGGAAAACATTGTTTTGAATATATATATATATATGTTCCCCAGTATCTTCACTATAACCTAAATAATGGTTATAATATTCCACCTCTTGAAATGAGACTTCACCAAGGGAGATGGGTTATCATTTGCTTGATTTATGCTCAGTATCACTGTCATTTTCCTACAAATTTTAATATCTAATTGTTGCGTACTCCCACTGAGTGTGTTTAATTAATCTTGCATATGATTTTGCATATGAGACAGACGAGCAAATCCAGGTCATAAAGCTGCTCTGTCCAATCCTGCTGAATTCTATTTATGATGGTAGTTAGTTTTGTCTTCATAATCCAGTCATGTTCATTAAGAATAATAAAAGGTTCCACCAGGCATCCCTGTCACACTCTTTTTCTGATTTCAAATGAGTCTGTTAGTTTCCTCTTATGAAGAACTGTATATTTCAAATTTTTAATTTTTCATACCTTTATAAGCGTGGTGGCTAGTTTGCTTGCCAGCCAGTACAGCGGTCATATGTTTGAATCCCAATCAAGAAGATGTTTTAAAAACTAAACTTGGACTCCCAGGTCAACCCGGCTTCAGACAGATACAAGGAAATGCCCTTGGAAGAAAAGGTTGTGATATTGACCACATCACCCATTGAGTGCCTATAGTATACAAATGTGGGGCTAGCATGACCTCAAGCTGTGTAAAAGGTTCTAAACTATACTTATTTATTCTCTCTCTCTCTCATCATGTTCCTCTTGTACCATGCAGTGTCGAGGTGAAGTATAAACAGCGGGAGAGTACCCGCTTATGGGCTTCATATATTGATATTCCCATGGGCTCTGTTATTCCCTGCGTCCATCGTTTACATGGTCGGCCTCTTCCTCTGCTTCCCTCTGGTCTGTACATCATTGCTTGTTGTGGTATACTGTTAGTTGGTAATCTACTTGCCTGGCCAAACCATTTGACTTGCTGCCTTCTAATAAAATCTAGTGCAGCTATAACCTCCACTTTAGTCATGACTTCTTCATTTCTGATCTTATCTGTACTTATTTATTAAGTTTATGAATTTCTGTGAGATAACATAGTGGCTCATAAATTTCCTAAGGAAATGCTTCACCAACTTCCTATGGGATCCCCTATCAATTCTGTTAGTCTACAAATAGATTTTTTAAAAAGTGGCGAGTTAAATCCAATCCTTTACTTTACTATTATGCATGATATGGCTACATAGTCAGTGCAGGATATGTTTGGCTGAAAGCCTGTCTCTCTTAGTTATTTGTCACTGGTATATGTTGATGATCTCCCCAGAAAGATCCTGCTTTAGTCTTTCCCGGGAACTGATAATAATATTATTCAGACTTGTCATGAATATTATTATATTATTTCTCATTTTAAAGATAGGCTTTTCACAAATCTGTGTGATTTTTGGTATAAAATACCCACCACTGTTTTAAAAATATATGATTCAGCTGCTTTAAAATTGTTGCAATTATTGGAGCGTATTCTGGACTCTGGTAGGGAATACTTCGCAACTTGTTTGTTTAAAAAAAAAATTGCTTAACTGTTTTAAAGTAAACGCATTTTTAAAGAACTGGGCTGGTTAAGAAAACATGCTTTCTTATATTTTTATATTTATATGAACAACCTTGTTACAGATTTCAGTCAATTCACAGGCGTGGCAAACAATACTCCCTCTTGAAAAAAAGACCAATATTCAATATCGTACAGGAACATTTCGCACGGAGGGAAATGGGGGTGTCAAAGATTGATTTTCTAACTTTTACATACCTGTCTGTCGACGAAAGCACAGGCGAGGTCGTGCAACAGTGTCATTGTTAGTTCTGTTTCTACACACACCGGGTCCCTCATTAATCCGATCTGCATGTAAAAGATCATCCTTCCTCTGTTGTTTGTGCTGGGCTCTGTTTGCTCCATTTTAGCCAAACTACAAGATATTTGGTAATCTGATAAGTATCTCACTGAAATGACACTAAAACGCAAGCCACAATATTACGATTCCAGAATCCGCAATGCTTTTAAATACCGTCCCGGTCATTACACTAGTCCACTACACGCTGCGTGTTGTTGTAGCCTAGCAGACTGTGAACACTAAAAACATCCGCCTACTTTAGAAATAAGAAATATACACGCAGAGTTTATTCACCTTTGCTAGCATTGAAAGCGATTCGCATGTTGACATAATACACGATAAGAAATATGTTCAAATGCTGTACTTAAAAATACTCAGCTAAAGATGAACTTGGATGTTTCAGCAGTGGAGACCGCTGTAAGATCCGTGTGTGTGTTTGGCCTACTTCTATCTCGTGTTATTATGTAGGGGTCCGCCACTTGACAGACTCGGATGACGACACCGTGTCGTATAGAAATACAAACTGATATTCCGCTTTAGATATTAATAAATAATATATATATATATTAAGTGGTCAAGTAAATGATAATAGGCATTTAAAAAAATACAGAAATGAACTTTGTTACTGACTAAACTATGGTGTTTATTACTTTTAATTTAAATTGGACTGTAAACAATAACTTTTAAAAACTTTTTTGCAATGATTTAATTACTTTAATTAGTGTAACCTTGTGCTATTCCCTTAACTCTTTCTAATATAACAAATTGTTGCATAGCAAACTACTGAGCGTAATCTTGCCAACAAATCAACAACGGCGATGTCCTGTAATAAGATATGCGGGGTGTGGTGGGAGAGAGAGAGAGAGAGAGAGAGAGAGAGAGAGAGAGAGAGAGAGAGAGAGAGAGAGAGAGAGAGAGAGAGAGAGAGAGACTCACACTTTACTACAGGTTATCGCCTCTGTTTTACCAATCTACAGAAAATTGATATTAATTAAAACTAAACTTCCCAATGTCTCGAAAACTGAAATACTTTGCCGGTAATAAACTTCGCAGTGGCTTAGAACTCAAAAGAACCTCTTTGTTTTGTGCTCTCTCGCTCTCACAAGCGAAGTCCACACACTCTACTTCTAGTAGCACTGGACTGAATGTTGCATGTGGGTTAGATCTAACAGTTAGATTTCCCTATTACCAGTGTCCTTCACCATCGAGCTTACCCACCCCGACTTCAGAGGTAATTGTAAATTGCATCCCCAAGTCAAGGACGAAAAGTCAATATTTTAGTCCAACTGATCAAAGTAGGGGTTAAACCCCCTTACTTCAGCACCAGCACATCGGATGTTTTTAAGAACTCTGATGTCTTAACAGTGAAGGTTCCGAAAATAAGAAGCAGGGGTCATGACCACGAAGACGGATACGGGACATTGTGGACACCGTGGGCGAGAGCAAGAGAACTGACACAGATTCGAGAAATGTGTGCGCGAGCTGAGATGCGAACGTTTTTCAAAGGACCTGCTACACCTTTTTTTTTTTCGCATATCCTTTACAGGACATCGCTGTCAACATCAGCATCTTTCAGCTGATTGTTGATTTCTTGGCAAGATTACGCTCAGTAGTTTTCCATTGCTTTCTGAGCGACCGGCTCACATATCCCGTAAGTTACCGACGCGGAAAGAACCGCTACCGATTCTCGCCCAACGTCACGTTACTCACGAGAGTATACGAGATTACGGAGAAAGTCGTGCTACACCTTGATGAACTGAAATTAGGAATCCGCGGTAGCGTCGTGACAAGTGCATTAGTGTACTGGCCTGAAGATCCGGGGTTTAAATCCCTCTCTTGACTATATTTTTACGCAACTACCTGGCTCAGGAGTCGACCTAGTCTTGTAAAATTGGTACCACGCAAGTTTATAGGAGGAGAGGCGGTCAACAAGATACTGACCATGTCACGCATGAAGTGCAGTTTGATAAAGCACACAAATAACATGGCGCTTTTCCGCCCAAAATGCCACATTGGCATGGAAATGATGTCCTAATTCAAAATAAAAATATCTTAGTAAGCTTTCGCAATGCAACATCAAATCAAATCAACTTTATTTTAAACGGGTCACAAATAGGGCACGCAGGCCCGTCTTACATTCGGCCCTTCAAATAACTCACCTTTCGTTCATCAGTGATGCATTATACATTTACATAGGAAGAAAAAAACAAACATTGTCAAATGAATGTTGTAAACATAAACAATGCAAATTACCTTGTTTTGAGGCACATCTCCCACCCACTCACACATCACCCCCCCCCCCCACACCCACCCAGGGACACATAATACCCCACCAACCGACCCATTCCCCTTCCACAATCCCCTACCCACACACACTGCCCTCACCCGTTCCCCCAACCCACACACACTCACCACCCACACAATCATCCCCCACCAACCCACACATCCCGCACCCACCCACATACACATCCTAACCAACACACCCATCCCCCACTCACACAATGGAATGCAATGGATAAAGAGAAACATAATGGAATTACTCGCGGTTACAACCACATAATCGCCTCTCTCAGCCACGCCAGAATTGTATTGTACTTATACGAATAAACTCCAGTTCAATTATTCTCCTCCTCTTCCTCCTCCTTCTTCCTATTCTCCTTCTTTCGTCTTTGACACCCACCCCACCCCAAATAAGCACAGGCCCCCATTTAACTTACGTCAAACTTTGCCAGCTTGTTCATGACTTGTTGTATTGTACAGCTGAAGTTTTCTACCAGATGAAGCGCCGACTCCACGCTAGACTTCATAAGTGCTTAATCACCTCTGACGACATGCATGATCAATGATAGGTTAAACTTAATTTAGTTGCATATCTTTTACATGACGTAACAGTCAACCTCAGCATTTTTGGACTGTTCGTGATTCCTAGGCAAGTTTACGTTAAGTAGTTTGCCATTACTTTCTGAAAGACAGACATTAATACCATTTCATAAATACAAATGCAAGGTGGTCTGCTGCCAAATCACCTGGAGCTGTGTTTCTAACGCGGTATGTGGGATTACGAACTGTGTCCGTAACACCATCGCCACGGTGAGGGTATGTGCTTCCTTTGGGCGCACCTGTAACACAAGGGAGTTTCGGAATTATAATGTGGATATATAGCGTATGTTGTTATTTCAGTTAATTGGAAGGTATGGAGTATTATGTTTTTGCTACTTTGTATTTGTGTAGATTATAATATAATCTAATAATATAATAGGGCCTGATGTGCCCATTACATACCACCAAAAGAAAAGAATAATCAAATCAGTCAAAAGGCCACCAAAACCTACTCAAGACGACTACCACGTTATGGACAGACCAGAACAGGTCATTATTCTGCACCTCAGAACATGACACAATAGATTACGCAATCACATGTATACAAAATTCAAGAATGGTGACTCAGCCATGCGCACATGTGGATTGGCTTCGCAGACAGCAGAGCACATACTCCAAGACTGCCCAAACTACAACATAACCAGGCAAATCTTCTGGCCTAGAGAGACAACAGTGGAAGGTGAACTCTATGGACCGCTGAGTGAACTAAAAAAGACTGTTAGATTCATACAAGAGACAACATTGCAGTTATAGACATATTTCAAGCGAGCGAAAGAAGAAGAAGATAATCTATATTCATGGTTGAAAGGGAAACTTAATTGGTTATGAATAACGAAGACACAAACAATAGATTGCACGATTTATTGCCTGGCATATTTCGCTGCATCTCGTCAGGTACATACTGCAGAAATCACACAACTTACGTGAAATTAACTAGATAAATCCTTCAAGTTGAAATATACACAATTTCGCACAGTAATGTCGATTGTCTACCACGGTAATTTTAAGCTGACTAACATGTCTTTCTGTTTACACAATTCTGGCTTGCGTTGATAGATCATAATTGCTTCTGCAAATTTTAACAAGCGAGTATTTTGTGTTCTAAACAACACGCGAAATGCAGTGTCTCTGGACACAACATGGCGACTGGCGACAATGTGCCTGCCGATTGAAGACGCCGGGAGCTTCCGGTGTGTCGGCTCCTCGTGGCTATCATCTCCTGTGTGTTGTATCTTGTTGACCCATTGAGGTATGTGTTCTGACACCCGTTTGTTAAGCTGTCTCTCCGTTCGACCAATGTAAACGGCCTGGCATCTACATGTGAATTGGTAAATACAATTGTTTGTGGCGTACAGAGGAACAGGCTCTTTGACTGTTGGTGTAGGAATGGGTACGGTTTTACATCTAATGACTGGAGTTGCCGCACAGAATGTTCGACCTACTGCTGTAGTAAGCCGGTCTTGTAGACGTTGCATTACGTCATCCCCTCGAAAGGTTAGCTGGATGAATACCTTGAGTTTAGGGACTGTAGTTACGTCTGCTTTGGGTTTGGGCTGTTGGCAATGGCGCTTTATAAATCCTGTGGAGTACCCATTCAGGTTTAAGACATTCTTCAGAGTTTCAAATTCCTCTGTCAGTGTGTCCTGGGTGCATATCTTTCTAGCACGGTCAAACAAGGTCCGTACTAAGCCCGTTTGTACTGGACAGGTGTGAAGCTCTGAAAATTTAAGTATTGGCCAGTCCATGTTTCTTTGCGATACACCGATCTTTGAATTGTGCCGTCTGCTCTACGTCTTTTTTAAAGTAATTAATTGGTTATAACCAGTAGTAAAACGGTTACGGTAAAGTACCCAACACATTTTCGCGCCAAGAGTGTTAGGTATATTGTGCTGCCCCAAATTTGTAAACCAACTGGCATTGGATAGAGGACGTGCCCAGTTTCACACCGACCACCTTTATTTCCCAGACAGTTTCATGGTACTCATTTTGGATTGAACAGGGACCCCAGGTTGCAGGCAGGAGAGAAAAAAATCCCCATCTCGAAATGGATGCAAAGACATTACCAATGGGCTGGCAGGCAGGCGATTGTCAATTGTAGATAAGATGCTTGCTGAAGGTCAAGTTGCAGGAGCAAAATTACAAGTCCACATAAATAGCCTAAACGAAGCGTGTAAGGAACATAACATAAAAATTAGCATCGGTAAAGCAGATGTAACTACTATAAACAAAGAAGAACAATCAACAAAGAATCATCTAAAAGAACACTCCATGAAACAAGTAAACAGTACTTAAGAAGTATAATATCATCAAACGGCAAATCAGTAGACGAAATTGAAAATAGATGCAAACCAACTCATTAGACAAATGGCACCAATACTAAAGAACAATCACGTAACAATAGATACTAAAAATGCACTCTACAACACATTCTTCCTACCAACCTTATGTGACGATTGCCAAACCTGAACAATAACAGAAAAAGAGAAAAGAATAATCACAACAACGGAAATGAGATGTCTGAGTAGAATACTCAATGTATCAAGAAGAGAGAAAATCAGAAATGAAGAAATCAGGACAGGCTGGGCTATAACAGAGCTAGATTTAGTCAGAAAAGAATAAGTTAAATGGTTTGGCCATATGCTTGCTTGCTTGTGTTCGCTGGCTGTGATCTTCAGCGCGAAGTCCTGTATGCCGGATGAAGACATCCTGTTGTCCAACATCAGTGTGATGTCATACAGGACCTGAGGTTTGCGTGCGTATCCGTTTTCCCATGTCTGGCTTATTGGTGTGCAGACTGGTGGTCCTTCGCCGTGCAGGCAGACATTCTCGACTTCGGAGGAATCAACAATCCTACTGACTTTAGCCAGGACCCCGAAGGGACCCGTTGCCCAGGAAGCTCGGCGAGGACGCGTCAATAGGTATTGGCCAGTATAGAACCCAGCCCTGGTGCCTTGGAAACACCTCTGCGTCCCGTTTGGCTATATAACTATGCTACTCAATCAATCATGTGCCATGCCGGAAAGCGTGGGTGGTCATGACTCGCCATTTCACTCGATCACCAGAGTCGTGGATCAGCTCAGTGTTCCTGTCTCGTCCATGCCATGTGGCCAAGCCATCCAGGTATTTTCCTCTCGGTCTTCCTCTTGGTCTGTTCCCTTTGATCTTGCCAGTTGCTACTAAGTTCTCCAATCCATTTCTTCTCATAACATTCTTCTTCTTCTTCTTCTTCTTCAGCGTTCCGAGCCATTGAGGTTCTTTGCTGCAGATACAATCCGTCTCCATTCGTCTCTCTGGTGGACCTTTTCTTGCCAGTCGCTGATTCCAAGTGCTTGTAGGTCTGTACATGTATTATCTCTCCACCGCCTTCTTGGTCTACCTCGGGGTCTACGGTCATTTATTTCCTGAGTGTAAGCGAGTTTTGTTTCCCTATTATCTTCCATTCTTTCTATATGCCCCAGCCATTGTAGTCTATTAGCCTTCATGATACCAGTGATTAGCGGGGACTTAAACAGATCATAAATGTCTTTGTTACTTCTTCTTTTCCACTCTCCACTTTGTGTATCCCTAATGGGTCCAAAGATGCGTCTTAAAATTTTGTTCTCAAAGGTGTGTAACAAGGCTTCGTCTCCTTTCGTTGTACTCCAGGTTTCAGAGCCATACAGCCTTTGATTTTAGTAGATGTTGTAGTGCATAGTATATCTTATTTCCAGAGTTGATTCTAGTTTGTATTTCTTCCCTTATATTGTTGGAGCAGTTGAAGATTGTACCCAGGTATTTGTATGTTTCCGTTCTTTTAATGGTCATATTATCTATTTGTATGTGGCCAGAGTTTTTAGCCATTCCGTCTCTTGAAATTACCATATATTCTGTCTTATCTTGGTTGATAACCAGCCCCATCTGTTGGGCTTTTTCCTTTAAGTGAGTCAATATTTCCAATGCCTTTTGTTCACTTTGCCCTATAATATCTATATCATCTGCATAACCAAGCAGCTTGGATGTTCCACCAATATCACATTCCTCCTTTACCTTCCTTACAACTTTCTCTAGAGCCAGATTGAAGAGAAGCGGCGATAGTGCATCACCCTGTTTCAAGCCAGATGTTATTTGGAAGGGGTCTGATTTCCTGCCTTTATATGTTACTATATTATAAGTATCTTCCATGCATAGTCTGGTCATGTTGATTAACTTCCTTGGTATTCCAAATTCCTGCATAGCATTCCATAGGCTATTCCTATGGACACTATCATAAGCCTTTTGAAAATCCACAAAAATGTTATGGAGATCTCTTTTATATTCCCAATGTTTCTCGGCTATTTGTCGTAAGATAAATATCTGATCTATTGTTGATCTGTTTTGTCTAAAACCCGCCTGGTAGTCACCTAATATGTCTTCTGAATATGGTTTTAGTCTATTTAGTAATACTGCGGATAGTATCTTATAGCTTGTGGACAGTAGTGATATTCCTCTATAATTTCCACATTGGAACTTGTCTCCTTTCTTAAAGATAGGTATCAATAATGACTCTTTCCAGTCATGGGGTAATTCTTCTGTCCGCCAGATTTTTATTATTAGTTCGTATAGCTTTAAATGTAATGCATGGCCACCTGCCTTTATAAATTCAGCAGCAATTCCATCAGTCCCAGTTGCCTTATTGTTTTTAAGTCGTGTGATTACATATAGGATTTCTTTAAATGTAGGTTCTTCAATTTGTGGTTCGCATGTTAGAACCTCTTCCTGTGGGAAAATGTTACTTGGAGCTTCACAATTTAGTAATTCAATAAAATATTCTTTCCATGTGTTGCACATTTCCTCATTGGTATTTATCATATTCCCATTTTTGTCTTTTAAACCATATGTGTTTTGTTGGTGCCCTCGTTTCATTGACTTCAGTTCTTTAAGAAATTTTCTGGATTCATTTTTCTGGTGATTAGTTTCCATATCTTTGATTATATTACTCATATATTCTCGCTTCTGCTGTCTGACTATTTTTGTAGCCTCTTTACATTCATTTCTATAATGCTCTTCCTTTAGGATGTTATTGATGTCATTTAACCATACATGTCTGGCATTCTTCTTCCTAATGACTGCTTCTTCACATTTTTGATTGAACCATCTGTTCTTTCTATGCGTGGTTAACACACCGAGACATTCTTCTGCGGTAGATTGAATTGTATTCTTGATGTTCAACCAAGTTTGGTCAACGCTTTCCTCCAAAGGGTTTTGCAGAGTTTCAAGTTTACATCTTATTTCATCTGTAAATTTCTCTTTGACTGTAATGTCTTGTAGTTTTTCTCTGTTAAATGTTGGGTGTAATCTTTGTAATTTAGTATAGAAACCTCTCTTAAGTTTTATTTTAAATTTTGCTCCAACGAGGAAGTGGTCACTGTGGCACTCAGCTCCTCTATAACTTCTGACTTGCTGTATGTTTGATGCATTTCTGTTGTTAATTAAAATATGATCTATTTGATTATAGGTTCTCTTGTCACATGATTTCCAAGTTTGTTTGTGTATATCCTTTCTTTGTAGTCTGGTACTGCTAATCTGCAGTCCTTTGGCTTCTGCCAGGTTGATGACTCTCCATCCATTATCATTTGAAGTTGTATGTAGGCTTTCCATACCGGCCACTTTTTTATTAGTTTGCTCTCTACCTATTTTTGCATTGAAGTCTCCCAGCACAACCAGGATGTCCTGTTTGGGGGTTTCTTCTATAACATCTTCCAGATCATTATAAAAGTCTTCTTTAATATCATCTTCTTTCTCTTCAGTAGGTGCATGTACATTAATCATCGTTATATTTTTCCATTTACCTTTTATTCGTAATTTACTAATCCTGTCATTAAAAGCTTTAAAGTATAAAACGTTCCCCCATAACTCTTTTTTTGATGACAAATCATGTTTCTAATTCATGTTTATTTTGGGTGTTTCCTCCACATATTATAATCATTCCATTTTGCTCTAAAGTACCCTCTCCTGGCCACCTTATTTCTTGAATTGCTGTTATATCCAACCAGCTCCCGGGTTAGTTCTTCGGCCGCTCCAGCTCGATATAGTGTCCGTACATTCCATGTTCCAAATCTCAAAAGTCCTTTAACGTTCCAAGGTCGTTGTCCAGATAAGTCAGTCCGATATCGAGGCTCATGTATCTGTTTCGTAACAAAGAAAGGTTTTTACAAAGGTGGGGATGTTAACCCCACGCTTGAACCCCCAACCTGGAGGACCAGAGTGTTTCTCTTTGTCTGTTCTCTACCCTTTGACCTGTCCGGCTTGGGAGGCCCTGCTGGTAGCTACGCTACCGCCGGCATAGCTCTCAGGGTCATTGAGAAACTCAAGCTCCCCCACCACGACAAGGTGGAAACACCATCGGGGGAGCTTCTCATAACATGTCCAACAAAATTTTGACTGTCTACGTCTAATTTCTCCAATCAGTTTACGATTTTCATTTGTCTCCTGTAGTACTTGGTCATTGGTTTTTCTGTCTGTCCATGGTATTCTTTGCATTTTCCTCAGAAACCACATTTCTGCAGCCATCAGATGTTTTTCAGCTTGACTGCTTATTGTCCAAGTTTCACATCCATACAAAAGAATAGGCTCTATGTATCCCCTCAACACTCTTTTTCTCGTTTCAATTGACATCTTTTTATTGGTCAAAATGTTTTTCATCTAGCTAAAGGCTACTTTCGCCATAGCGACTCTTGTTCTAAACTCTTCAAAGTATCTCCCATCAGATATTATGACTGTTCCGAGATAATTGTACCGATTCACTTGTTTAAGAATATTTCCATTTACATGTACATTACAACTAGGCTACTAACTAACAGTACATATAGTTATTTCTTTGTTCGTCATAGCGCAACCTTGATCTCTTTCACTGTCACCATGTCTTTTTCTTCAATTTTTAGGAACCTACACCTATCTGGGGTAACCGTCTTCGCAAAAATTCGTCCTCTTATGCCTGTCTGGTTGCTCTGCTCTAGATAGTGTTCTAAAACGGCTTTGCTCTTATTCTTGTCAGTCCTCTGCCAGATGAGATCAACACCCTGGAAGTCAGGAATCAAATTATAAATGTACGGCCTGGTGTATCTACTGACTGCACTAACGCTCCCATTAAAACTCAACATGATGGAATCAATCGGCATATCAACAAAACTATGTCAATAGCCAAATTCATACACAATGGAAACAGCGCCTATTTGAGATGACAGAAAACATTCCTGGTATTTAGAAAGATAACACTCAGAATGAATTAAAAAGAATAAAAACAGTCAGAAACTGTATAGAACAACGCCTTAACAGCACCTAGACGCATGTACATACAGACTGATCAGCAACAAACTCAACAGAAAATATAGGTGGAGGATTCTCCTGAATAAACAAAATGAAGCTAAGCAGGTACAGTCAGTAGCTACTGGGAAGTTCTCAAGTAACTTCTGAGCAGAGAAAGAAGACTTAACAGCCGCAGCAGAAATGTTGACGGAAGAAAATAAAGACAATCTTTACGGATGCGAAGTCAATTGTTTCAATACTGTCGTTTTGCGGACATAGTTATAATTGGATGTTTCAGTACGAGTTAGTTAGTTAGTTAGTTAGTTAGTTAGTTAGTTAGTTAGTTAGTTAGTCGACAGATCATCCTCATTGCACATCGAACCATTCAGTCCATAAGTGCTCGGATCCCCTCCTCAGCAAATCCCGCAGCGTGTAGCGGCTAACGACGCCAGTTCTGTGTTGGTTTATCAATCTTCTTTGGCTTCCTGCGTAGTGTTCTTGTTTGGCCACCCCTCTTTTAATTTGCTGCTCTCGCAGTCTGGCCATTGTTGTAGATTCACAGTCATCACTTGGTTCTCGCAAAAGTCTTACTTCTCGTAGAGCATTCAGAATGTCAGCCTGGTCCATGGCGCGCCCGCCCTTCACAGTAGCCTCACCTGCGAGCTTGTCAGCCCGCTCATTTCCTTGTACTCCCGCATGCCCTGGCACAAAGATGAAACTAATCTTTGCCAGCCGAGACCGCTCCAGAGGCAGCAACCATTCTCTTCGGATCAACCCCTCCTCTATCCTCTTGATCATGTTCATTGAGTCGCTAAGGAAACAAGCCCTCTTGTACGAGTGATAGTTGATACATAAGCGCACTTGCTGTTTGACATCTGATTCGATTTCTCTATCTATTCTGCCGTCTTCTGTGATCATACTTCCTAGATATTTAAATTCCTTAACTTATTTCAGAGGTGTACTACATATCAATATATTTAGTGTACCAGGAGATCTGCCAACCAGCATTATTCAGTTTGTGGGTGTATTTATATTTATATTGTATCTGTTGCATGTTGAACTCAGCTGATTTACGAATATATTATTTCGCAGTCTGCTCTCGTTGTTGTAAAACAGGCACTGAACATCTGCCCAAATTTTGCTCATCTGTTGTTTCATCTAAAATACAGATTTCGAAATTCTCTGAATCGGTTCTGTTAAGGCTTGCTTGTTTGTAATTTCTATGTAGATATTACATAGCTGGGGGTGGGGTGGGGGAGGGGGTGTGTGACATCTCATTGTCTCACTCCTATATTGACTGTGAGCATATCTGATATACCTTATTGCGTTCTTACTGCACTTTGGCTCAAGTGGTACTCTACATCGTTATTATGTTTCCTAGTAATTGTCCTTGTATCCAGTAGTCTTCAAGGATGGTCCGTAATTTATACGGATATAACTAAGTTGGTAAAATGGCACATATGGAATGTCTTTTGACTTTTAAACACATCCGTTTTTGCCATTAGTCATTAAGCACATTATGCTTCACAATGACACCGAAAGGTACAAGAGGAACAAGTTTAGATGAGATGAGATAATGAAACATATCCTTGTACTGTTATCGCACGATTGTGGCGTGAAGGAAAATATAAATAATGTATAAGTGATTTCCCGGGAGGAATGGGTTACCAAATCCTTCTAAATCCGCCATCATAAGAAAGCATGAAAACGGCTCACTAACCCCCAAGACCCTATCAGTTTCCGGTCTAAGATGGCGACAAAATGACGCGTTACTTTTCGGAGGGACGCTATTTAGTGTTTTCCTTTGGATTTCGTGTGATTTCCTATGGATTTCCTGTGAATAGTATTTTCCTGTGGATTATGTGATGTTATTTTGTGTTCTTTGATTGGAAGTTTTCAAAAGAAGCCACGGAAGGCAGGTGGTGGATGAAATTTTGAGGGCAGCCGACAGATATTGGTTGGTCATGGTCTCGAGTTTCACGACGGCAGGCAGAGGAGCTCTTCTTGAGTCAATGGCTGCGGTCTCCGACCAGTAAGGTCACTGCCATAGAGGAAAGCAACGGCAAACTACCTCTTTAAAAGTGCCTAGTACATCACGATTCGCTTAAAGACTGATCAACGCAAGACAAGGACAGAGACGTTAAAATTAGCAACTTGGAACGTTAGGACGTTAAACGACGACGAAAAATTAGAGAACATAAAACAAGAAATTGAAAGGGAAAAAATTAATATTTTAGGTATGTACGAAACGAGATGGACAGGAGCAGGCATCAAGATAGATGAAAATTTCAAGATTATTTATTCTGGAGGTGAAGATCGTCATAGGGGAGTGGCAATTATTTTGGACCGGAAAACATCAAAATCTGTTCAAGGATATTGGGCCGTGTCGGACAGAGTTCTACTAGTTAAATTAAGTGGCAGACCTTTTAGCATAAATATTATTCAAGTATATGCCCCAACAGGAGAATCCAGTGAAGATAGTGTAGAAGAATTTTATAATGACATAGAGTCTGCCTTAAAGAAATGTAAAAATTCAGAAATAAACATCATAATAGGGGACTTCAATGCAAAAGTAGGAAATCAAGGGGATAGATACACAGTAGGAAACTATGGTTTAGGAGAGAGAAATGAAAGAGGATACAGACTCGTAGAGTGGGCAAAAGAACAGGAAATAATTGTAGGAAACACCTGGTTTAAGCAACACCCTAGAAGATTATGGACATGGAGGAGTCCTGATAGCAGGATTAGAAACCAGATTGACTACATTCTCATTAGCAGAAGATTTAGAAACGCGCTAACAGTAGCAAAAACAGTTCCCAGTGTTGATTGTTATAGTGACCACAGATTACTCACAGGAACATTGAGGATAAAGTTGAAGAAAGTCAAGTATATAACAGGAAACACTAAATATGATTTGTGTACATTGAGTAATGACAAGGAAATACAAAACAAATTCAACATAGAAGTACAGAACAGATTTGAAATATTGTCTGATCTAGAGATCCTATTCCAGGATGTGGATGATCAATGGGAAACGTTGAAGAATTCAATCAATGTGGCTGCAGAAACAACTATTCCAAAATTAAAGAAGGTGGGTCGTAAGAAATGGATGACTGAAGAAATTTTACACCTCATGGAAACAAGAAGACTCAACAAAAATAATTCTGTCAAATATGAAGAAATTCACAGACAAGTCAGAATATTATGTAAGGAGGCAAAAGAAGCATGGCTTGAGGAAAAGTGCTTAGAAATTGAAAACCAACACAACAGTCAAAATACCAAATTAGTGCACAAAAGAATTCAGGAACTTACTAATAAAAGAACAAGTACATCAACAGGGTGTCTAAAAACTAAAGATGGCAAAATCATAATAGAAAAAGACCAGATTCTACATGTATGGACAGATTATGTGAAACACCTTTATGATGATAACAGAGACGAACAGTATGATATTAGATTTAATAATGAAGGACCGCCAATTTTGGAGATGGAGGTTCGAAATGTTCTTAAGCATATGAAAGCCGGCAAAGCCCCCGGTGCAGATAACATCACAACAGAAATGATTAAAGCTTTTGTAAGAATTTGGACTAGAGCAAGTCACCAGACTGCTGAACACATTATATGATACAGGAGATATACCTCCTGAATTATGTAACTCTGTATTTATTGCAATCCCAAAGAAATCAGGAACCTTGGAATGTGATCAACATAGAACAATTAGTATAATGAGTCACATCACAAAGATTTTGCTAAGAATTATCATGCAAAGAGTGAGGAAGAAGATACAACCTGAAATAGGGGAAGAACAATGTGGGTTTGTAGAAGGAAAGGGTACAGTAAATGCTGTGTATATGCTGCGAACAGTTATTGAACGTGCTATAGAAGTAAACAAGGATATACATCTTTGCTTTATTGACTATACAAAGGCTTTTGATAGAGTTAGACATGTCAACATGGTGGATATGCTTGCAGATCTACAAATTGATGGGAAAGACATTAGACTTATAAAAAACATATATTGGAAACAACAAGCTGCAATAAGGATTGATAATGAAGTGGGACAGTATCAGCCAATTAAGAGAGGTGTTAGGCAGGGATGTGTGATGTCTCCAGATCTTTTTTCCCTATACAGTGAAAATATTTTCAGAAATGTAGAGGATATAAATGGAATCAGCATTGGTGGAAGAAACATCAATAACATTAGATATGCAGATGATACAATATTAATTGCAGACAATGCGCAGGACCTGCAACAATTAGTAGATGCGGTTGTTGTACACAGTGAGCAACTGGGGTTAGAATTAAATTGTAAAAAGACTCAGGTTATGGTCGTCACTAGGAAGAAAGAAGTGCCACAATGTAATATACAAGTAAATGGAAATATTCTTCAACAAGTGAATCGGTACAATTATCTTGGAACAGTCATAACATCTGATGGGAGATGCCTTGAAGAGATTAGAACAAGAATCGCCATGGCGAAAGTAGCCTTTAGCAAGATGAAAAACATTATGACCAATAAAAAGATGTCAATTGAAACGAGAAAAAGAGTGTTGAGGGGATACATAGAGCCTGTTCTTTTGTATGGATGTGAAACTTTGGCAATGAGCAGTCAAGCTGAAAAACATCTGATGGCTGCAGAAATGTGGTTTCTGAGGAAAATGCAAAGAATACCATGGACAGACAGAAAAACCAATGACCAAGTACTACAGGAGACAAATGAACATCGTAAGCTGATTAGAGAGATTAGACGTAGACATTCAAAATTTTTTGGACATGTTATGAGAAGAAATGGATTGGAGAACTTGGTGACACTGGCAAGATCGAAGGGAACAGACCAAGAGGAAGACCGAGAGGAAAATACCTGGATGGCTTGGCCACATGGCATGGACGGGACAGGAACACTGAGCTGATCCACGACACTGGTGATCGAGTGAAATGGCGTGTCATGACCGCCCACGCTTTCCGGCATGGCACATGATTGATTGATTGACCCCCATGACCGCCCACGCTTTCCGGCATGGCACATGATTGATTGATTGATCCCCAAGAGTGGAACAAAGACGGATAAGTGTAATATCAAGACTCTAAAGATATATGTAGATAGGCTTTCCTATGGAAGGCGTTGTGAGTTAAGGGAATTTAGCGAGGACAAAGAGGAGTCTACTCAACTCCGTAAATAAATTTTCCCCCGTGAGTTCTCCCTGCCACCTGTTACTCACGCTACAAATTGTAAATAGTGTCTGTAGTATTAACTGTAATAAACAAAATGCTGAACAAAATTCAACAAGGAATAGACTCGAACTCGTGTTCTAAATTAACAAATATATTGGGACAAATGTTGGGGTTGAGGGGAGATCTGCGATCTTCTGGTTATTTTAAAAAAAAAAAGTACAACAACACTAAGGATGTCATGTTAAGACAATCCGTCAATGATAAGATAATGACGTCAGGTTGGGATGATGAAATCTCATAATCTCATGTCATGTCGGCAACTCCCAAAAAGTACCAATGAATGTACTCTTCATATAATGCCCTTCCCATTTCCATAATCATTAACCCATTGCCTAGTCTACTGGAGTTAAATTCGAATGTCCAGCAGTCAGGAAAAAACAAATATTGAACCAACATCCACATGTGAGACATTCACAAACAAACAAAAAACACACACACACACAGATCTTTTCATGAAATAATGATCATAAGAAACAGTGAGAGAATCACCAGATAGATATGCATCTATCTCATAACATCAAAAAAAGATTCGAACACCTAACCCCCCCCCCCTCCCTCCCCCGCCGATGTGTCTCCACCTTGCCACGGTGGGGGGGGGGGGCCTTGCGTGTCCCAAATGACCCCAAGAGCCAAGCCGACGGAAGCACAATTATGTGTCGGACAGGACTTAGGTTAGGGGTCAGATTAAGAGAGGCACAATCTGCTGCTCTGCAGGTAGACTGGGGATAGCAGTCACATGTTCAAATCAGGCGTAAGAAAACAAATTCTTGGTCCAGACACATACTCTAAGGTTCTCAGCTGAGGGATATGGCTGAACGCCTCTAAGCTATAATCCCTCGTATCCAAGCCGATACTCACCTACTGCAAAATGGAGGTGAGATGCTGAGCACGCTGCATGCTTAGTTGTGATATCTGTTCGAAGGCTCTTAGCTGGGGAGATGAGGGATCCCCGGATGAGAGGGCCTGGCCGTTACTCGCTCACTGATGCATAGAGGTAAGGTGCTGAGCCGGCAGCACGTGTAGCCTACCTCGGGAGCGGTTACTAAAGGTGAAAAAAGCGACCCAGTCGCATGCAATGGCTAAGATGAAAGTCTATACCCATAGAGTGAGCGTAGACAAAGGTGGAAGATGTCTCGTTTACATGAAATTGAACGCTTAGCTAGCGAATCCATTAGGTGGAAGCCCGAAGTGAAAGCTTTCTGAGTGGATGTCGCCCGCAATCATTCACATTCGGCGCTAACGGAAAGAGTACCGTCTACTGTCATTCGGTAACTCAGTCATATGCGACTAAGACCTGGCATATACATATACTAGCAATAAATGCTGGGGTTGATTGCGACATCCTTTAAAGTACGTGAAACTATCGACTAACCAACTGTATAATGACATTCTTTCAGTCAAACAGTTGTAAATGTTTATACCTTAAAGAGTCTGCACCGCTGGGTGGGGAATCGGGGCACCATAAGGTAGATGTGGTCAGAGCCCTTTGGGATCATGTATAGCGTGGATAAACGGATACACCATCATTGCCTGGAGAGAATGACGAGAAAAAAGTGACCAAATGATCTAGCTAACACTCAGTACTCCGAGGAAAGGCAAAGTATAGTACCATTATTATTGAAATTCTTCGCCGGCTGTTCAAGATGAGAACGGAGCGCGTGTTTATTGTATCGAATGATGTGATGCCGGTTCAGAACTCAAACTCAACGATACCTTATACTGATTATCATTTACTCGTAAGTCATTGCTTTCGGTCTTTTCTTTTTTAAACGAAAAATTAGGTCGCAACAGCTGGTGTTGTGGCGAAGGAGTTATGTCAATGTCTTCACTTCACTCGCAGGCACTCAGCTTCTTCATTCGCACTCAAAGAAAACGTATGGTAACTTTCTATCATTTATTTCCAGGCGAACCTGATATCATCACACAATAATACAGGCGGTAATTCTCATGCGAGCATACATATGCCGCCTTTCATAATCTAATAGCACACGATAGTCTCACACTTCACTACTCGTTCTACTCAAACTAGTACTCTCGCAATCTTAAAGAAACACGTCCTCTCTGAAACTTTCCCCCAAGTTCGTCTGAGATTCTCAGCTCAACCGCTGGGCTAGTTGCACTAGACTACGTGCGGTTGGGTGAACTACGTGCTATCTCAACAGTCACGTTGTACTACCACTGTCCGTGCTAGGATCGGTCAGTCGGTGTACTGACCTCTGTTCAGGGCAGTGTCCCGTGACCGGTGGTCCCCTTGAATCACCCCGTCTGGTCCTACCGTTACTCTGTCTAATACACGATAGTGTCCCTTACCACGTCCTGTCTCCACTTCATCTACTGTCCTGTAGATGTCCTGTCTCCTGACCTTTTGGTGTCCTGACTGATGTCCTGTCCCATGACCCTCTGGTGTCCTGACTTATGTCCTGTCTCTACTCTACCGGTTATACTCTTACTATCCTTATCTATAACCTCTATGTCGTTATCTTAGTTGTCTTGACTCTAATCTGTCCCTTGTCCTCTATATGTCCTGTAGTTACCCCTCAACACTCTGACAAGTTACAAACGCAGTTCGTAATCCCGCGTACCATGTTCGAAACACAGCTGCGGGAGATTTGAAAGCAGACCGCCATGTGCCGATACTCATACCATGGTTTGAGTACCGGTCGTTCAGAAAGCAATGGCAAACTACAGAATATAAAATTGCCAAAAAATCTCAAATATAAATCACAACTGCTGGGGTTGACTACAACGCCCTGTAAAATAGATTTTTCTTTATCGTGTCCTGGTAATGCTGATTAACAATACTTTAAGTTTTCCAAGTATCTACCCAGACGTAGAGGTCAGTGTGACCGAGAGTTCAAAGTTTTCGCAATTAGACTTCCTGTGCGCTGACGGTGGTGTAATGGTTTCATTTCACACACTGGTCAGTTGAGTTAAACGTTGAATTCTCGTTCAGAAAGCATTGGGAAACGTCACCTCATAGTCCTTGCTGTGTGGTGTTGGTGATCATGTCTGTCTACAGTCTTTTGTCTCGTGTACTGCCAATCTTCTTACAGTCCATTTCGTGTGGCGTTGGTGATCATGTCGGTCCACAGCCTTTCTTCTCGTGTACTGCCAATCTTCTTATAGTTTTACGTCCCCAAGTCAAGGACGACGGGTCAACACTTTATTCCAGCTGTCTTGTGTAGGGGATGAACCGCTAACCTCGGCATCAGCACACCGCATGTTTAAGAACACCGTTCTTATCCATTCGGCCATGCGGACCTGCGAGCACTGGTTTTATACCCTTGAGAAAAAGTTCATGTCTGGCGATTCCCCTTTTCACTCCCATCTATTTCACTCTGGCGAAGGAAGCATATTCACTAATGTCCTAGAAGTTATCTATTTTTCATGTATCTCCTATGACATTGATGATGTCTGAGTCTGACCCAGAACCATGCGGTAGATCTTCTCAATATGATGCCGCCACTTACATTTTTTTTTTATGCCGCCCCTTTATGAAATCCCCTTACGGTGCCGCCTGATGCGGCCGCCTTTCTGTATCATAGCACGGCATGGTCCTGGGTCTGACCCATCCGTTGCCCTTTCCTTCTCGACCACGGCTAGCTCGTTGCCTTTCACGCCTAAGTGTCCCGGTACATAGATGAAAGTTAGCTGGACTAACAACTGTGATGTGCTCAGTGTGTCGAGCCACTCTTGTCGTATGATGTCAGTCTGGACCTTCCTGAACATGTTCAATGAGTCGCCCAGTATGTATACATGTGAATACTTTTGCTTTGCCGAGTCAATTAAGGACTTTGGTTACAGTTATGGCTTCCATCGTAAAACTAGATGTCACTGCGAAAGGACCACCTGCTTCATTGACAGTTTTGCATCTTGTGCTTGCTGAGAATGCCGATGCACTGCGCTCTGCGACTTCTGTCAAGAATGATAATTTATATGGATAGAGATAGTAGTCCGGGTATCTGCTTTCACTGGTATCCACATCCTTCCAAGATTGTGGGTCTGCATACTTGGCGCATGACATCTTCAACAAGTTCTATCCATGATCTGCCCCTGTCCAGTCGATTTCCCTTAGGTGTTAGCTAGGCAATGTGGGGTCAGTGTCGAATATCAACCTTCACTTTAAAGTAAAATTATCCACGATTTGCATCCATACATCAGGTTTGGCTCAATATATCCGTTAATAATTCTTTTCCTTCCCTCGATTGACAAATGGATACATTTGTAGAGGATATTCTTCATCTTATGAAATGCTGATTTGCTTGGGTTATCAGAAGGCGATGGGAAGAAACAGATCAGAAGAAGCCCAAGAACCACAGAAGGAAACCGATAGAATACCCTGAGAAACACTATGACAGTGAGGCCGACCTCGAGGACTATATAGATGACGGAGAGATCGTCCTGTGGCTGACCACAGAGGAAGAAATCGAAAGACAGCAAGAACTCAAACGCGAAAGTGAAAAAAGGCGCAAGATGGAAAGTAACATCGAAAAGCTTCTACAGGCAATACACAGAAAAAAAAAAGAGAGGAAAATACCAAATAAAAAGTCCATATATTCTAAGGACTGCAACCAGTCAAGCCGGACGAGCCAGGAGCCTTCACTAACAAAGAAACAACCAGAGGAGACGGGCACAAAAGACAGCCACCGACCCCCCCCCCCCCCCCCCCCCCCAACTAACGTCACAGACACAAAAGCTGATATAACCAATCCGGGTCAGGACCAACTCGTAAGAGCGCACAAGACAGAAATAGGGCTAAAACCCACAAAAACCACGGATCTCAACAATAAACATGCCGAGGAAGCAGGTTGAAAGAGACCGAATTTGGAATTTTTGTTTCTGAAAATTGGAATTGGTTATTCTACTTCCCTGGTTCGAATTCTCGGTAAGGCGTGGAGTTTTTTCTGTCCGGGGTAAAAAGAAAACTCTAACCTGCACAGTTCGCTGCGACTGCACAAGCCATGCGGCCTTAATTCCACAGGCTCAAGACCCCCCTGCCCTACACCGCATGGTACTATAGGCAGGAAAGGACAGTTCAGTTATTCATTCATTCATTCATTCATTCAGTAGCATGTCCTTTGCAGAACCTCGCTCCCATAACAACCTTCCGGAAAACCTCTCGACCACAAGCAAGATGTCCCGCGTCTGATACACCCATCTGGAGATCATCCGCCACATCCTGCACCCATCTTCTCTTTGGCCTTCCTCTTCCTCTCTTCCCAGGCAGATAACAAAATTGTGTTGCGTATCCCTTACGGGACGTTGCAGTCAACACCAGCATTTTCAGCTGCGGTTGATGTACTAGGCAAGTGTTCAGTAGTTTGCCATTGCTTTCTGAACGACCGGCCCCTATACCTTTTTTCGAAAAAACCAGCATCGCCGTGTTTCGAACCCGGGTATACGGGCTCACAAACCACGTTCGCAAGCCCTTAGCCACAGAGAAACCCTTCCATTATTGTTCTCTCCAAACTTTCGTGACGTTTCAAATGACCAAAATACTTCAATTTTCTTTGTTTTATCGTCTTTAATAGCCAACCCTCCTCAATATTCAACTCTTGAAGTATGGATGCATTTGTTCTGTTCTTTACCCAAGATATTCTTAGAACTCGTCTATAACATTTATATTCAAAGGCGTTTATGCGCTGTTCAGCTTGTTTAGTAAGTGTCCATGTCTCACAGTTCAGTTATACTCAAATAATAACATTGATTCGTTTCAGATTGGTTCCGTTCACTGTGATGTTGCACTTATGACTTATGTACACAATATTAACGTAACATTGCCTAGAAAATCAACCTGGGGTTGATAGCAACGTCCAGCAAAAGAGATGCAACATTCGTTTTTGTTTTGCCGAGGCGCCAGAAAAGAGTTAATTAGGTAAAAGAGTCGTATACATTTACGACTGTTTGTTTACAAGGAGACCTATTTCTGGTAGACGAAGTGTTGTGGACAAAACTTGCTCGACATGGCTTCCTGCTCGGAATCTACTGGTAGTCAACACACGAATAGTTTATCAAATCGCTCTGAAACCCAGCCTGATGCTGAAGTGACTGACACCGAAATCAAAGGATATTTGATGAAAAGAGCACGGCTTACCCGAAAATGGAAACGGCAGTGGTTTTTATTGAAGAATTGTAATTTATATTACAGTGAGTCACCGCAGGTAGCGTTCCCGTTTCTTTCCTTTCCTTCCTTTATTTACTAATTATTTTTGTTATTGTCAATTTTGAGTGTAACTTATTTATTGGGTAATTTCATATTTTATATTATATTTTATAGTATATTAAGTTACCGGACCGATGTATAAAATATACACGTGAATACTATTTTATTAAAACAAATACATATAGAAGTCGTATCTTCTTCTTCTTCAGCATTCCGAGCCATTGAGGTTCTTTGCTGCAAATACAATGTCTCCATTCGTCTCTCTGGTGGACCTTCTCTTGCCAGTCGTTGATTCCAAGTGCTTGTAGGTCTGTATGTATATTATCTCTCCACCGCCTTCTTGGTCTACCTCGGGGTCTACGGTCATTTATTTCCTGAGTGTAAGCGAGTTTTGTTTCCCTATTATCTTCCATTCTTTCTATATGCCCCAGCCATTGTAGTCTATTAGCCTTCATGATACCAGTGATTAGCGGGGACTTAAACAAATCATAAATGTCTTTGTTACTTCTTCTTTTCCACTCTCCACTTTGTGTATCCCTAATGGGTCCAAAGATGCGTCTTAAAATTTTGTTCTCAAAGGTTTGTAACAAGGCTTCGTCTCCTTTCGTTGTACTCCAGGTTTCAGAGCCATACAGCACAACTGGTCTGATCAGTGTTTTGTATATTGTGATTTTGGTGTTACGAGATAGCGCCTTTGATTTTAGTAGATGTTGTAGTGCATAGTATATCTTATTTCCAGAGTTGATTCTAGTTTGTATTTCTTCCCTTATGATGTTGGAGCAGTTGAAGATTGTACCCAGGTATTTGTATGTTTCCGTTCTTTTAATGGTCATATTATCTATTTGTATGTGGCCAGAGTTTTTAGCCATTCCGTCTCTTGAAATTACCATATATTCTGTCTTATCTTGGTTGATAACCAGCCCCATCTGTTGGGCTTTTTCCTTTAAGTGAGTCAATATTTCTAATGTCTTTTGTTCACTTTGCCCTATAATATCTACATCATCTGCATAACCAAGCAGCTTGGATGTTCCTCCAATATCACATTCCTCCTTTACCTTCCTTACAACTTTCTCTAGAGCCAGATTGAAGAGTAGCGGCGATAGTGCATCACCCTGTTTCAAGCCAGATGTTATTTGGAAGGGGTCTGATTTCCTGCCTTTATATGTTACTATATTATAAGTATCTTCCATGCATAGTTTGGTCATGTTAATTAACTTCCTTGGTATTCCAAATTCCTGCATAACATTCCATAGACTATTCCTATGGACACTATCATAAGCCTTTTTAAAATCCACAAAAATGTTATGGAGATCTCTTTTATATTCCCAATGTTTCTCGGCTATTTGTCGTAAGATAAATATCTGATCTATTGTTGATCTGTTTTGTCTAAAACCCGCCTGGTAGTCACCTAATATGTCTTCTGAATATGGTTTTAGTCTATTTAGTAATACTGCGGATAGTATCTTATAGCTTGTAGAAGTCGTATGCTGGAAATAAAACAGCTCCCAACTCTCAAGGAAGAAATGAGACATTTTTAAGGGAGAGTTTATACATAGCTGAAGTATGAATAAACGGATACTTTATACAAAGTGAAGTATGAATAAATGGATATTTTATACATAGTTGAAGTATGAGTAAAGGGATACTTTGTACATAGTAATTGAAGTATGGCTGTTTAAATATCAAGAATAATTTTCTTATTTTCCAGATTGGTATCCGGGATACAATATATACCGGGATACTATCCCCAATACAAATAATTGTGTCCCCAGGCGAGTTCAAGAATTGTTAACTTGCGTTTCTGTACACTTACTGTTTACAGGCATCTATCTTTGTTTACATTACCGACTACTATGTCCTACTATTTATGTCCTGATAATTACGGTCCAAGCTGATATGTGTCGCCTCAGAGAGACATGATTAGGCAATTCAAACACCAGGCTTTCGACTGACTAGCCTGATGAATTAACAAATAAATAAGGAAATGCTACGCATATAAAGTGCTGGAAAACCTGGTATATGTGAAGCAGGTTGAAAAGAGAGAAGAGAGAGATAGATAACGAAGATAGTGTGAGAGACAGAGATATGAGAAAGATGTGTTGAAAGACATTAAAAAGTGATAACTTTTATATAATATAAATAAGATAATAAAAGTGACAAGAAAGAAATAACTTCGATAAATAAATATTAAAAAATCAGTTCACAATCCATCCATCCATCATAGTTCACAATCATTAGTTCCTAATATTTGTTTATTAAAAAGTCGCTTTCACCCAATTAATTGCTGAAGAATTAAAAAAAAAAATAGTGTTCAGCAGGGAATCGAACCTCGAGCTCCCGCGTATCAAGCGGAGACACTTACCACTGTGCTACCGAGGATACGATTTTGAATCAACAAAAACTCCCCCGATGTGTCTCCACCTTGACGTGGTGGGGGAGCTTGCGTGTCCCATTGACCCCATTTGCTTGCTGATGGATGAAAAACTACATATCGGACAGCTTATGGGATAAGGACCAGACTAAGAGAGACACAACCTGCTGCTCTGCAGGTGAGACTGAGGATAGCAGTCTAAAGTTTAAATCAGGCGCACGAAGGCCAAAGTTCTTAGTCCGGACAAAACACTAAAGGCTCCCTGTCGAGGGCTGTGGCTGAACGCCTCTAAGCCACAAACCCTCGGACCTGAGAGCCGGGCCGATAGCCACCTTTCGAAAAATAAAGGCGTGATACTGAGCAAGCTACATGCTCAGGTCTGATAGAAGTTCGAAGGCTCTCAGCTGGGGGATATGAGAGATTCCCGGATGAGAGAGCCAGGCCGTTTCTCGTTCACCGCTGCACGAAGGTAAGGTGCTGAGCCGGCAACACAAGTAGCCTACCTCGTGAGCGAGTACAAAAAGTCAAAAAAGTGCCCCAGTCGAAGAAAATGGCTGCGAAAACTGTATCTAACTCATAGAGAGTGTAGACAAAAGTGGAAGAACGTCTCAATGACGCAAAATGGAACGCACGGCGAGTGAACCTATTGCGTGGTCCGAAGTCAAAAGCAAAAGCTTACCGAGTGGGTGTCGCTTGCAGTCTGACCGTCCCTGGTGTGTGCTTGAGCGATCAGTGGCAAACGAGTTGCCCAACACATGGAAGTGAGGAACTAAAGCAGCCATGAGCAGGACGTGGCAACTCCTCGGGTGAGCCCAGCCACAGAGCAATATGTGCCGGCTCTGCAATTATGGAAGCCTCCTTGGAGAGCGAGGGAATGCTCATGGTCTGCCCCTGCCTTCCCTTGAGGGCCGACCACGATGTCGTTCATCATTCTATCTTGACCAGCTGAGATGTTAGCGACATCACAACAGTCCAACGTGCCTCGAAACCAGAGGAAGGCTAACCTCATTAAAAAATGCCAGCTGAAGTCGGAAGTGTCGTCCTACGGGTGGCAAACTAAAAATTGACACTACGCAACTACGTCCGAGTGAAATGTCTCGTCCGAATGTCTCTCGTGCTAGGAACAGCTCTGACTACCTAGTTTCCGAATGCCGCTCTTGTTCGGAACAGCTTTGACTGGGTAGTTTTCCGAACGTCTGTTGTGCCTGGAAAAGCTCTGATGGGCGCAACGACAAGCACATGTCTGAAAACTCGCTGAATGGATGCCGTCTGCAAACCTGTCTGGTTTGTGCGGGAATGACCCGGGGAAACGAAATGACCAATATATTGAAGTGAGGATTTAAAGCAGCCATGAGCAGGACGTGACGATCTCCCTCGGTGAGCCCAGATCCAGGGCGTTATGTGTCGGCCCTGCAACTATGGAAGCAACCTTGGATGGCGGAAAATGCTATGGACTGTCCCTGCCTTCCTTTGAGGGATGACCGTTGTCTTCGACCGTTCAACCTTGGCCAGCATGGTTGCAGATGGCACCACAAAAGTGAGAGTCTCCCAGGAATGCTACCTGGTCAAAAAAGCACGCTAAAGTCGATGTGTTGGCCTACGGGTTTCGGCCCAAGGGCGCATAACAGACACACCGCAATCACATCTGAAAAAACACTCCGGATGAACGAAAAGAAGAAGAAGAAGAATCAACAAAAATATATAATATAGCCACTCGCATGTCCCGATGACGTTACATATGTTAAGTCACGTGACTTGGCAAATCACGTGACCAGCCGGGAAAGTTCCACTATGAATAAAGGGATAATGTATTCATAGTCGGGATATGAATTAGTCACTTCGAATTTTTAATGTATTTACCTCATAATAACAGGAGGACTGCTATATATTATAATCTATAATTATAATATGGCATTGTATGACGGTCTTATACATAGCTTATTTTATTATTTCCTGCCCCCAGAAATGTGCCGCTGAAAATAAAATTTAAACAGGGTATTCCCTAAACTAATGAATGGTTTTTAGATAGTTAGTCGACAGATCATCCTCATTGCACATTGAGCCATTCAGTCCATAAGTGCTTGGATCCAATCCTCAGCAAATCCTGCAGTGTGTAGCGGCTAACGACACCAGTTCTGTGCTGGTTTATCAATCTTCTTTTGGCTTCCTGCGTAGTGTTCTTGTTTGGCCACCCCTCTTTTAATTTGCTGTTCTCGTAGTCTGGCCATGGTTGTAGATTCACTGTCATCACTTGGTTCTCGCAAAAGTCTTACTTCTCGTAGAGCATTCAGAATGTTAGCCTAGTCCATGGCGCGCCTGCCCTCCACAGTAGCATTACCTGTGAGCTTGTTAACCCGCTCATTTCCTTGTACTCCCGCATGCCCTGGCACGAAGATGAAACTAATATTTGCCAGCTGAGACCGCTCCAGAGACAGCAACCATTCTCTTCGGATCCACCCCATCTCTATCCTCTTGAGCATGCTCATTGAATCGCTAAGGAAACATGCCCTAGTGAATGTCTGTGTCTCGAGCCATGTTATTGCTTTACTTACTGCCATGACTTCCATAGTCAGACTACTTGTGGTCTCAGCAAAAGCACCAGAGTCCTCCTTTACAATTCTCCCTCCGGCCTGAGCCGTAAAGGCCCATGAGCTTCTCACATCTCGGACGACCGACCCATCTGTGTAAATGACAGCATCACCGTCTAGCGAATTCAACGCTTGTACTTCCACCTCCACAGCAGTCAGATTTTCTTGTCTGCATTTTCTATCTAGTTGGATGCAAACTGAAAAGGATGTGCAGAAATCTGTTGGCACTTGTACCCACTCCTCGCCAGTTTCTAAGTCCTCAAGTGAACACACCTGTTGAAGGATGTCTTCGGCTTGACCCTTCCACGACCGTCCTCTTTTTAACCTGCTGCCCTCCACCTTCATAATTTCACTATTGACGAGCCCCCACGTTCGCACTTGTCAAAGTCTTGCTTAGGGCAAGAAATATGGCTCGTATCTTTACAAGTGTGATACTAACTATGCTTATCAAATAACACGAGGCTAACAGCCGATAATATAATTTGCGCTATTTATTCGCGCACTGCAAACATCAGAAACAATACAAGCTTCGCGCAATCACAATTCACAATATCCAATAGATTATAAATGCAAGCAATCAATACATCAAGATAATAATACATCAATGCACTCCACTTACAAGTCACACAGACAGGCGTTCAATCTCCAACGTTCATACAGGCTAGCTCTCAAGACATGCATCAAACTCTCAAGCCGCTTTCACACGTCAGTCCGTAACGGCCACCAAGCCTAGTCTGGCTGGACTTTCAGCACACACCACAGTTGTGCTCGAGTCAGCCCGCGTGACCCCTCAATGTTCACGCTGTGTTCCAGCTGACCGCCGACTGCTTAGTATCGCTCAGCGTTGATTGCCTGGCGTTGTTGAAGATGCCGCGTTATAGCTGTAGTGCTTATAATAGATCAGCGCTGCACTGTTGGGCGTTGGTGCAGACATCGCGTTATACCTCTGGGTGAGACTCTGACAACTATGCAGTGGATGTTGTGTGTTTGCGTTAACTCTGAGGTAGGCACATGCTCTGCAAACTTGTATTCTGTCTAGACCAGTGGTTCTCAACCGGTGGGGACCCCCACCCCCCTGGGGGGGGGGGGGGGGGAGAGATTTTAGTGTTTCCAGGGGAGGTATTAAGATTATTTCAAGATCACGTTGATACAAGAACCGATTACTTGATATTGTTTTTCCCTTCATACTGTACGTCTCATCCTTCTAAAATTCAATTTATAAAGTAAGTAGACCCACAAATCATGTTTTATGTGGACGTCTAGACTTGTTTTAGTATGTGCTATTAAATTTAGCTTCCATTATTACGTATACTGTGTAGGGGCGGGATTTTTAGGTAGGAAATATGAAAGTGGGGGGGGAATGACATTCTGAAATATGGTGAAGGGGGGCACGGGCCAATTAATTTTTTAGGTAGGAAATACGAAAAGGGGGGGGGGGGGATGACGTTCTGAAAATATGGTGAAAGGGGGCAAGGGCCAATAAAGGTTGAGAACCACTGGTCTAGACGGTTTTTAGATAATAAACAGCAATTCACACCAACCCTATGCTACCAGTCTGAAACTTGGACTTTATCCAAATCACACTTTCGCAAAATCAACACCTGTGAGATGAGATGCCTGAGGAGAGCTGCCAATTTAACAATCCGAGACCGAGTAAGAAATGCTGTTATCAGACAGACAGTGGGATCAACACCTTGTGCCACATTTATTGAAAGAATGAAGATCAAGTGCTTTGGCCATGTCGTTAGAATGCAACACTATCAGCTACCATCACTGGCCTTACATCAAAGATCATCTGCAACGAGACCAAGAGGAAGCCCAAGAAGAAAATGGATTGACGACATCAAAGAAATTGTACAATCACATGGAATGACACTATCCAGTGCCACCCATCGTGCTCTTGAGCGCAAATTATTCCTCCCAATGATGCTTGACGGCAGAAGTGTAGGAAGATGATGATGATGAATGAATGGTTTAGGTTAGGTTTAGCTCTTATTTTCTTATTACTAGCTGCTATAGCCTATTATTAATGTTATTTTGTTTTTAACTGGTTAACTATCTGTTCTATCTATGGTGATATTGCCTGATTCTGTAAAAAAAATTTTATGGTGGCATTACCTATTCCTGTTGGTAACAATGTTATTGTTATGACCACTAACTGGCCCTGTTAGTTACAAGTTTTATGTATGGTGGCATTATTATTGTCTGAAACTGTATGTTAATTTATGATAACATTGCCTGGTCCTGTTAGTTACAATGTTATGATAACATAGCCTGGTCCTGTCAGTAACATTGTTATGATAACACTGCCTGGTCCTGTCAGTAACATTGTTATAATAACATTTCCTGGTCCTTTTTCCAGTTCCAGTTCCAGTTGTAGAAAAAAAAGAACTGACCACTCGTTCAACCACCCTCTGTGGCATTGGTTATATTTGTGGTGGTTCATGGTGCGGGATAAGTTTGTCTAGTTTTCTACGCCAGTGTTAGCTGGCTTTTCGATTTTGAAATGTTTATGCCTGTGACATCAGCTGGGGGATTGGCCGGCAGGTTCTCCTTTGTGTCCGTCTCCTCTGGCAGTTTCTTTGGTTAGAGTTGGTTTCTGGTTCTTTTTTATGATGCCTAGGCTTGAGTTATATTTCCGGTTGAAGACTGTTTCCCCTTGAATTTATTCATCAGTGAGAATCGGTTGCTGGCTTCATCTTGAGGTTTTTCACTGGTATTTTGCTTGGCTCCAGCTTGCGGCTCCCTCTGTGGTTTTTCTCGTTTTTCTCATGGCTTCTGCTAGCTGTGCGAGTTTCTCAGACATTTCTTGTGCAAACTTTTCCTTAGCTTCTTCCTCTTCTTTGCGCTCTTTTTCTCATCAGAGTTCATAGTGTTTGCTCCATCTTTTGAGGTAACTGTCGGTGTCCTCCTCTAGGCTTTCATATGTCTGGTAGTCAGTCGATTTTGTCTTGTAATTCTTAGATCTAGTGTGTGGCTGCTGGTCTTGGCTTGAGGTTTTACATTGGTTTTTGGTTTGGCTCCAGCTTGCGGCTCATCTGCAGTCTTATGCGTGACTTCTGCTGGTTTGTTCTGTGTTAGTTCCCTTTTGGCTTTTAGCAGCTCTCTTTCTGTCTTGATTGTTCATAGAATTTCTTCATTTTCCTTTTTAATCTGTGCCATGCGTTCCACCTCTTGCTTGATGCTGTGCTGGATTTCCTTCATGCCAGCCAATAGTTTTTCGTTGTCACTAGTTGGTGTCAGTGTCAGGAGTGCCTTTATTTGTTTCTTCAACTCATCAATCTGCCCTTGGAGCTGGGATTTTTCTGCTTGTGAGATGCCTGTTGCTGTCTCGCACCTCCGCCGTGCTTCCTTGAATGGAGGGGAGTCTCTGTGGCGAAGTGGTCAGGCCGTTTAACTCGTGCTCCGAAGGTTGTGGGTTAGATTTCGGGCCGCACCCTTCGGTTTACGAGTTAAATGTTTCGGAAACTCCTGTGGGTCGTCACTAAAAGCTACGGAGTTCGTGCTTTGTGCGACGCTTTCCGTGCTGCAGAAAGAGACCAAGCTATATGGGATAAAACCCGGTGCAATGAAGTCGACCCTGTCGACTTTTAAGCGACTTTTTTTTTTCCTTGAATGGAGTGTTTGTGATTATAGTGGTCTTTAGGTTGTCTCTGTGTCTTTGGAGGTATGGACAGCCCATGCTCACCAAGGCAGTTGGCACACTTTCTGCTGTCATTGGGCTTTCGGAAATCCTTGGCCAGTGGACATTCCTTAGTACCGGCAGGTCTCTGAGTTACTGCGGCATGATGTTCTGCTGTGGCCAGCCCTCTGGCATCTTGAGTATTGTGTTGTTCTCGGATGAATCTTTCGGGTTGTTGAGCTTTCTTGTTCATCACCACTTGGATTGGCATCTCGCTGACCTCTGTTGTCACCACCACTAGGGTTGTGGGAATCTTAGAGCAGGTCAGGAGCTGCTCCGCCTTCAAGATTCGGATGTGGAGATTTTTCTGCTGTAGTTGCTTCAGTATCTGGTCATCTGTAAGCTCCACTTGGATACACTTGATAACTCATCTGATCATTGTAAGTCGGTGTTTCCGACTCTGGTGTCTTTCTCCTCACTCTTCTTCTCAATAGTCTTGGCTCTTGTCTGTGGTGGGTTGTCATTAGTAGCTTCATCTGAGGTTACTGGAGGTTCTGGTGCTTTGTTGCAGCTCGCAGACAGTTTCTCTCCTTTCATCTTCTTGACGGTCTTGGCGGCTTCCATGCTGCTTACCTTGAATGTCGGATGTTTTCTGGTTTTAGGCTTTGAGCATGCAATTCTTTACCCCTGTATCAGGTTTCTTGAACAGTGTAGGAGATGATCTCGATAGTGCTCCACAGTTGCGAATGCGAAAACGAAAGCCCGACCTGGTCCTCTCAGTAACATTATTATAAAATTGACTGGTCCTGTCAGTAACAGCTAACATTGTTATAATAACATTGACTGGTCCTGTCAGTAACAACTAACATTGTTATAATAACATTGCTTTGTCCTGTCAGTAACCTTGTTATGATAACATTTCCTGTTCCTGTCAGTAACAACTAACATTTGTATATTTCTTGGTCCTGTCAGTAACCTTGTTATGATAACATTTCCTGGTCCTGTCAGTAACAGTTATGAAATAACATTGCCTTGTCCTGTCAGTAACCTTGTTATGATAACATTTCCTGTTCCTGTCAGTAACAACTAACATTTTTATAACATTTCCTGCTGGTCCTGTCAGTAACCTTGTTATGATAACATTTCCTGGTCCTGTCAGTAACAGTTATGAAATAACATTGCCTGGTCCTTGCCAAGAAGTGAACCACCTCTGCTATGTAACATACTGTCCTTCATTGGCAATATTTTAGCTCGTTATATCTAGCTTTAGTTTTCTGAATCAAACAACTTGAACTCAGTAACCGAACTACTGATATATAACATCGACACATTGCCTCAATATTCTGGTCTATGTATTTCAGGCAGTATCCCATGAATCGTATGACATGCAGGCCATCAACACGATGCAACCATCACGCATTCCATCATAACTGCTCATGCCACCCTACTTAATAGAACTCCCATTAAAGTCCACCATGTCGCCTGTCCTATTACATATATCCATAATGTTTACAGTTCACCAGAAATATTGCTAACTAATTACTCACGCCAATACTTAGGGTCTTGTCTATTATGTGACCTTCCAGTGACTCTTCAACTTAGATGTCGCTCATCAGATGTTGAGTCGTTTCTTCAGCTCGCTTCTCCTAGATCATATCATACTGAACTTCTTGTGTCCTTCCTTGATCTCATCTCTATCTTTCAGACTCTCTCCATTCACTACGTGTGCCTTCGTTCCTTGATCGCTGTTGTGCGTCTGTTTCTTTGTGACGCTTTCCATCACCAAGTCAGCTTTTGTGCGTTCAATGTGCACTATCCTTTTCTACTTCCCGATTACTGTATCATCAGTCCTGCGACACATGGCACATATATATCCATAATGTTTACAGTTCACCAGAAATATTGCTAACTAATTACTCACGCCAATACTTAGGGTCTTGTCTATTATGTGACCTTCCAGTGACTCTTCAACTTAGATGTCGCTCATCAGATGTTGAGTCGTTTCTTCATCTCGCTTCTCCTAGATCATATCATACTGAACTTCTTGTGTCCTTCCTTGATCTCATCTCTATCTTTCAGACTCTCTCCATTCACTACGCGTGCCTTCGTTCCGTGATCGCTGTTGCTCGTCAGTTTCTTTGTGACGCTTTCCATCACCAAGTCAGCTTTTGTGCGTTCAATGTGCACTATCCTTTTCTACTTCCCGAATACTGTATCATCAGTCCTGCGACACATGGCAGTCCTGTTAGTAACAATGTTATGGATACATTGCTTGATCATGTTAGTAACAATGTTATGGATGCATGGACTTGTCCTGTTTGTATAACAATGTTATGATACAGTGACATTTGCCTGGTTCTGTTAGTAACAGTATTACTGATGGAATTGCCAGCCTTTGTTCATTCTCGGCTCAGTCAGTATACAACTGCACATCCTGTCTCTATACATAAAGTCTTTTTAAAGATTCTGATGGAAAATATGTTTACTGTTATTAGCCAGTAATTTACATTTAATAGAACATTAACCCTACTAGTATTAAAACATGTTTTGTAGTCTGATTTACTGAAAGGTTGAAATAGCATCCATGCAAAAGTAAAATACAAATGTACATATTTCAGCAGTACAAAACTTGATTCTGTCAGAACCAGAAATAATTATGCATATAAATGTTTTAATGTGAGAAGATCACTGTTTCTTTTTCTCCCTGTTATACTTCAGTGCTGGCTCTGTAACAGTTTTCTAGGGTAGGTGTGTATGTGTGTGCATGCATGCATGTGCCTGCATGTGTCCATTCAGATCTACCACCAATTCCCAGTCCTTCGGGCCATCACAGGACAGACAGCAAGTTTGCAAGATTGTTGCTTCTACCTCCTGCTGTCTGTCTTTTGATGGTTTACTTCTAGAGACAAGCACATTGTTGATCATCCTGTGATGCACCTAACGCACTGGCTGTGTGAGTTGTAATTTCCCTTTGCGTGAAGAATTTTTACCACAAGAGCATGGAAAGCTCATTCGTTTGTCTTGTGTTAAAATGCGTGCATTGTTCCATGCTGGGATTGACTGCGACATCCTTAAAAGCTATGCAGCTAACTAGTACGTGTCTTTTGACTTGCTCATGATTGGTTGGATTTTGCAACTAACAGTATTCTACAAGGTGAGGTGGACTAGTCCCACACCAACTCTTCGTAGTTGATTCTTATCGTGTGCACTGGTAGGTTATGTTTTTACTTCTTATTCTTCTGCGTTCATCCGGAATATTTTTTGGACATAATTGTGTTGTGCTTGTTTACAGCAAAGCTGCAATATTTGCACCTTTCGGCTGACACATCCGACTGCTGCTGACATTTATTATATTCTTAGTTTCTCTTAAAGGCTCCGGTAACATATGAGAGATTAAAACTGTTAATATGTCTGTATCTGTCCACTAATTTAAACATGCTATAGATAGCTTCCATCTGTTGCACAACGTTGTGGGGAGGAGTTTTTGTTTGTGACCAAGTCATTAGTTTCAGGTCATTATTGTAAGCTATAGAATTATTCGCTTGCAACATTCTAGACTATACCCTGATTATTTAAGAATCTCAGTTTATAAATTTTTCAAGTTTGCAAAAAATTACATATGGACAAGAAATGAAATTGAGACTTACTAGCAGTTGCATTAAATATTGATGACACTATATGTTTAAGCAATAGAAAATACAAACATTTTGTTATGTTATATGTTTTGGTGAACTGTGCATATTGGGTGTTCCCATTCAAGCTCAGTCCTCAGATGCAGCAGCACAGCATTCCGAAGGATTTCTGTTCACTGTTCCCTTTAGGAGTAGGTTAAGCAATCTGCTATCTGGACCTCAAAGGTGGCATTGATGTGCTTGACCAAGCTTGACTCCCATTTTATTTAGTTGGGCTAGTATCGATTGTACAATTTGTTGCATTACATAATTAGTTGTATTTGATCTGGTGTGGTGTATGCCTGTGGTGTAGCTTGCTTTGTTCTTGCAGTCATCATGATTTCAATAATGTATGTATCAATCCGGCTCCGTGGCGAAGGTGTTATGGACACAGTTTCGTAATCCCTGCACACCGCGTTCGAAACACAGCTGTGGGTGATTTGACAGTAGATCACCTTGCATTGGGTGTTTTTATAAAATGATATGGGTGCCGGTCGTTCAGAAAGCAATGGCAAACTACTGAAAGTAAACTTGCCAAGAGATCACAAACAGCCAATAAATGCTGGGGTTGACTGCGACGTCCTGTAAAGGATGTGCAACTAACTAATGTATCATTCCACCATGTTGACCAAACCAGGGAAAGTTCAATAATTAATCTTTCAAAAAATATTGTGTGGATCGGAGTGGCTTAGTTGTTTGACATCCACCTCTAACTTGAGCAAAGCAGGTTCAAGCACGATCGGGATTGCATGGGTTTTTACAAAATAAGGAAACCATGGTATACCTGGGGTAGTGGATCAGACATCTAGGCTTCTCAAACAAGGTTGAAAAAACTTTAAGGACACATTGGAATGTGAAAATTCCCTTGATCATTGGAAATTGGAAAAAAAACAGGCCAAATAGGCTACAGCCCAGGCTGCATTTTAAAATCTAGAAAACTACACACAAAAAAGGTATAGAATATGTGATTTTGGTATAGACACATTTGGATTCTTGCCATTGCTACAGAGTTTGTGCACTTTGGTGAGGTTTTTTCCTTGTGTAATCTATGGGAGGAGACTGGAGCACTTATGGAGATGACTGCATGCAATGAATGGCATCCTTTAACCAAGTCAAACCAATGAAGTAATAGTTATTATAAGTTTGTCACAAATTAGTAAACAGGCGAAAAAATCCATGGAAGCCTTGGAGATTTGGTTTTATAGAAGAATGCTGAAAATTAATCGGACAGCCAAAATGAGCATTCTGGCCAAACATCAGAAAGAGGCAGTCATCGTTTTTTGGCCACGTTATGAGAAGACAAAAACTGAAACATGTAATGACAACTGGAAAGATTTGCGGAAAGAGAGATAGAGGAAGACAGCGGGAGAAGATTCTTGACATCTTGTGTCATTTCACGGAAGGGAATCAACACACCAATTGACCCATGCCGGGGGAGATTGCAATTTATGGAGAGGCATGATTGCCCACACCAGCCGGCAAGGCACTGGATGAAGTTTGTCACATTTATACACCTCAAGTTATTGAAGTGTTAAACCACATGGTGACTTTCCATGTATTGAAGTGTTAAACCACATGGTGACTTTCACTGACTTTCCATGTATTGAAGTGTTAAACCACATGGTGACTTTCACTGACTTTCCATGTATTGAAGTGTTAAACCACATGGTGACTTTCACTGACTTTCCATGTATTGAAGTGTTAAACCACATGGTGACTTTCTCTGACTTTCCATGTATTGAAGTGTTAAACCACATGGTGACTTTCACTGACTTTCCATGTATTAAAGTGTTAAACCACATGGTGACTTTCACTGACTTTCCATGTATTAAAGTGTTAAACCACATGCTGACTTTCCATGTATTGAAGTGTTAAACCACATGGTGACTTTCACTGACTTTCCATGTATTGAAGTGTTAAACCACATGGTGACTTTCACTGACTTTCCGTGTATTGAAGTGTTAAACCACATGGTGACCTTCACTGTCTTTCCATGTATTGAAGTGTTAAACCACATGGTGACTTTCACTGACTTTCCATGTATTGAAGTGTTAAACCACATGGTGACTTTCACTGACTTTCCATGTATTGAAGTGTTAAACCACATGGTGACCTTCACTGTCTTTCCATGTATTGAAGTGTTCAACCACATGGTGACTTTCCATGTATTGAAGTGTTAAACCACATGGTGACTTTCACTGACTTTCCATGTATTGAAGTGTTAAACCACATGGTGACTATCACTGACTTTCCATGTAAAAAGGACCCCTTTACATGCTCTATGTCTCATTGGACATTTGATGCTAGACCCAAGTTGTTATAGACCAGTCAGCACTTGGTGGGTGATGTGGGCAGTCTCATGCCAGCAACATTTACTTCCCAGGATATTCCTGGTACACATTTTAGATTGGGTCAATCTTGGGGCCTGGGTCAGCTCTACACATCTGCCCTGATGCAGATTCTAACCCCATAACCAATGGGCTGACAGGTGAGGGTCCAGACGGATCCCTGACTTCCCATAATATCCTTAAGCAGGAACCCACTGTGGGTATGTGATGTGATAGGTGGGCCTATGATGTGACAGGTGGGTCTGTGATGTGATAGGTGGGTCTGTGATGTGATAGGTGGATCTGTGATGTGATAGGTGGGTCTGTGATGTGATAGCCGGGTCTGTAATGTGAAAGACGGGTATGTGATGTGTCAGGCGGGAGGGTCTGTGATGTGATAGGTGGATCTGTGATGTGATAGGCGGGTCTGTGATGTGATAGGTGGTTCTGTGATGTGATAGGTGGGTCTGTGATGTGATAGGTGGTTCTGTGATGTGATATGTGGGTCTGTGATGTGATATGTGGGTCTGTGATGTGATAGTGTCATAATTTTTTGTAGATCTGAATCCATGTAGCAATAGTGGCTAGTTTTCTCAGATGTTAATGGGAGATAAATGCAAACCCTCATCCAACCATGCTCAGGACTTCATCAGCATAGCCCCTTATCAACTACCTATATTTTTTTTTTTTTTTATTATTCGCATATCCTTTACAGAACATCGCTGTCAACAGCAGCATCTTTCAGCTGTCTGTTGATTTCTTGGCAAGATTACGCTCAGTAGTTTGCCATTGCTTTCTGAGCGGCCGGCTCAGTGTCCCGCAAGTCACCAGCGGGGGACGAACCGCTCCCATCTCGCTCCCGTTACGAGACTCTGCGTGACAAACGGGATTACGGAGAAAGTGTTGTAACCCCTCAGCCAGAGAGACCGGCAACTACCTATATAGGATAGCTATAATGATTATGGAGAAATAAATATATGTTAATGAGGAAAAATTGGAGGTGGTGGAACATTTTGAATATCTTGGGTCATTAATTACCAACAATGGTGACACAATGAAGGAAATTAAAAGACGAATATCTACTGCTCTTCAAAAACTAAAACAACTGAATAAATTGTGGAGGGGACAGATAGAACTACAAAAATTAGATTTTTAAGAGCATGCATATTTCCCATTTCAACATACGTCTGTGAGACCTGGACACTTACTAAACAAACTGAACAGCGCAAAAATGCCTTTGAATATAAATGTTATAGACGAGTTCTAAGAATATCTTAGATACTGAAGAGAACAAATGCACCCATACTTCAAGAGCTGAATATTGAAGAAGGTTGGCTACTAAAGATGATAAAACAAAGACAATTGAAATATTTTGGTCACATGAAACTCCATGAAAGTTTTGGAGAGAACAATTATGGAAGTGTATATGCTCGGGAAGAGGAAGGCCATAGAGAAGATGGGTGCAGGATGTGGCGGATTATCTCCAGATGGGTGTATCAGATGCTTGAAATCTTGCTTATGACCGAGAAGTTTTCCGGGCGGTTTTTATGGGAGCGAGGTTCTGTAAGAGACATGCTAATGAATGAATAATGATTATATTTTAAAGCAAGGCATAATTATCTCGGTTACAAATATATTCCCCACTCTTTCTTATTTCAGGGATCCCTGAAGAAGATCACCTTAGCAGACGCTGATATTTCTGAAACTAGAGTGGACAAGAAAAAATTTGCCTTCCGGATTCGGAGTAAACAAAATGGCAGAACTTATTACATTCACGCAGAAAATGAACTCACCCAGAATAGTTGGATGCAAGCCATATGTTTCGCCAAGGCTGCCGGCAACCATGGCAGTGCTTCCCAGACCTGCTCCATCCAGTGATCGTTGCAGTCACTCCTGCTGTTATTTCATATTGATTTTACAATGCTGTGATATGTTTTGTGACTGCCTTTTTTCCCCAATTGTGTAAATATGAAATTTATAAGATTCTACTACGTCCTATTTTGTTTTGAAGTATGTTGTCGACATTTGAAGGGAACAGTTAAGCATATTATTTTATTTTATTTTATGAAATCTTTGGATGTATATTATTTCATTGAGTCCCATTCACTTGTATTTTAATACATTGTAGTACCGCCCTGCTGTAATTTTGCTTATTCTACTGCACTTTGTCTGTTTTAACTCATTCTGCCCTAGGTGTTACTTTAAAGTAGCACTTGACTAGAATAATATGAGTTAAATGTGTTTGTTTCCACTTGGCTAGAATAATGTGAGTTAAATGTATTTATTATAAACATGATCAAAGAAGGCATACATATTTCTAGATAATAAGAAATTGCATATTGATAATACAGCACTTCATAAGTTTGATATGTAATCTGAAGAAAATAAAAAGTAACAATGGATATGTGGTGGAGCAAGTAGATTTGTGGAAATTGTCATAAAGGTTTATCTGTTTGTATGGCAAACAGCTAGATGTAAAAATTGCGCAGTAAATAACAAGCAGCCAAAGACTACTGGGTTGAGTGTGATGTCCTGTGATCCACATGCAGCTTTCTATATCTGTTTTTATGCTTTCATTTTGGACTGTCTTTGCAGTAAATTTTGATGATCACATTAACTATCACTATTCATGTGTACAGATGAAAAGTATGAAGTGGTAAGACTTCATATATACTATTCCAAGACATCTCCCTTCTTTGCATTTTTCCTTTCACTTCCAAGATACATTTTTTCTCTTTATGTTAAGATTCTGGTTTAACCTCAGATTCATGTCACCAGAAGAAAAACTTATCAAACTGCTGGACTTTTTTGTTTATATTGAATACTTCAGCAAAAAAATTCAATCACTATTCATCATCATAAAGCGTATTGTGCGGTTTTATGAAGCCCATAACCCAGTACCTTATCAGTCACATTCGCTACCGCAATGGGTAATAGTTATTATGCATTTTTGAAGCACAAACTGTCGTCTGTCAAGACAGCAAGGTGCCAATGAAATGAAATAACCCAGTATATCTGATTTTAACAGACATTTCCGGTTTGCCTTCCCTGACCTTGGACTGTCCGCTGTCTACCTGCAAGACTAAGTTTTTGTGCCTCATCTGATGTGGTCATGTGATCTAAACTGCCAGTAGCTACACCAGTGTCGGCATAGCACTGGTGGTCGTTGGGGGAACGCAAATCCCTGCTGTGGCTCGACTCCAAGGCCGAGATTGCGATATTTTAGAAATAACTGAAAAACTGCTAGACTCTATTTTAATGAACTTATATATTGAAGACTTCTGCACATGAATTCAGTTGCCATTCTATTATTTTATACCAATTGTTTTATTATTTTATTATTATTATTTACCATCCTTTACTTGCCAGTCTCCCTGGTGAAGGAGTTAACGACTTTCTCCGTAATCCTGTATACTCACGTGGGTAATGCAGCTGCACAAAAGTCTGTAGAGATCGCATCACGTTGGTTACTTACTTGTGTGTGTGAACCAGTCGCTCAGAAAGCAATGGCAAACTACTGAGCGTAATCTTGCCAAGACAGCAACAGCACCTGAAAAATGCTGGTGTTGACTGCAGTGTCCTGTTATGAACTTCACTGTTTTTTTTAGTTCACTCAGTGGTCCATAGAGTTTATATTCCACTGTTGTTTCTCTAGGCCAGAAGGCTTTACCTAGATATGTCGTATTTTGGGCAGTCTTAGAGTATGTGATCTGCTGTCTGCCAATCCACATGTGCATATGGCTGATTAGCCAATCTTGAATTTTGTATACATATGATTGCGTAATCTATTCTGGCCTGTTCTGAGGCGCAGAAGAATTATTTGTTCTGGTCTGTCCATAAGGTGGTGGTCGTCTTGAGCAGGTCTTGGGGCCTCTGCCTGATTTGATCTTTCTTTTCTTTTGGTAGTATGTAACAGATACATCGGGTTGTTCTTGTGTTGCTCCTTCCTTAGCTAGTCGATCAGCTATCTCGCTTATAGTTCTCCACAGTGAGATTGTATCCACTGTATGGTGATCTTACGTTCTTGTAGTCGTGATTTCAATGCCATATACTTAAGAGCTTTAGAGTTACTTCAGATGTTGTTTTGTGTTCAAATATTAATCTGTACTAAGCAAAATAGTAAAATAAATAAATCTGTGTGTACATAAATAATTTTTATTCAGATGATATTCAGCCGACTAAAAAACAATTCCTGTTTTGTTGCTTTTGCTTAATGACAATGCCGTATTGCACAATAAACTGCACAATTTAAACAAATTGTAATCTTGTGTACCAGTCCCTAGAAAGTTAGTAGAACAGATCATCTGGCCACATGTGTCCAAGTGGTATTATATTCTTACAGCATGAGCATAATTGTCGACATTGTATTAACATTTTTGTTTGCTATTGACGTGTAATATTGCTATGTGTATTCAACGATATTATTTCTGTTTATTTTATTTCAGTGTTAAGAATAAACAGTTTTTGCAGAATAGTATTAAGTATTTTTAAGTAGTTATATTAACGGATTCTCTCTTCTCCAACCGAGTCGAGGTTTCAATATCAACTGCAGACTATTTGGAAGTAGACTGCTTTGCATTGATTTTGATGGTATGAGCATCGGTCGTTCAGAGAACAGTGGGAAACTGCTGAACATAAATATTTCCTAGTAAATTACAAACAGCCCAAAAATGCTGGGGTTGATTGTGATGTCCTGTAAAAGATATGCAGCTAGCTTTATTGTAAAGTAACTATAGCAATATAATTCTCCAAATTGTTTATTGATGCAGGATTCCTCCCCCAAAACATGTTTTTTTTTAATGGAGGCCCCCTTAGTTAGGTTAATTTTTATATTTGCTCTCGATCTTAAAATTACCATACTAGCAGCATCTTTGCATGTAAGGTTGTATCATTCCCCATGAAGTCTTATACTATTTTGTTTTTTTGGTTGGGTTAACATTTGTTACAACTCTTACAGTTATGCGATGTAACATTTTCCCCGATATGTGTCTTTTTTTTCTTTCTGTAGTTATCCGTTTATATGTCCAAAAATACGGGGTTGGCACCTTATAACAGTAAGCCACATGGCGTGGAAAAAGGATATTTATTTTTGACTTGTCATTGTCCATTTAGTCATATTAACTTACTTTTATTCCTATCCATGTTTTTTCTCTTCTTCTGCCCACAGATCCAAGCTATTTTTGTGTTCTTAAATTGTGAATGTTATCTAGTCATAGTGTAAATTACTTTGGTTATCAACTTGCAGTATTAATGATGAATTTGGTTATTTGTCCTTGCTGATGGCACTTTGTAAAATATATTGAGAAACTATTGGTTCACTACTGTGGATGATTAAATTTGGTGTTTCTATAAAATGTGTTTCGTCTTCATGAGGCCGATAAAATATTATTATTAATTATATATATATAAATATTCCACTTATTACATGCTGATTTTAAAAAAATAAAAAAAAATAAGTTGAAATAATTGACCTTCAAACTTTATCATAAAATGAAGACTTGACGAAAATGAAACATCTGATGTGGCAAATGTTAAAGAAATACTTCTAAATTCTTAAAGGGTTAGTAACTAGGGCAGAGCGGGTTAATGTAACGTCTGGAACAGAAAGAGTTAAGAAATGATTAGAGTGTGACAAATAAGGCATAATTTCACAATGTGTAGAGTATCTAAATAGTCATTTTCTAACCTTATAATAAGATCATTTATGCCTTCATGCTACTAACCCATTGAAATTGATAGACATTACAGTTAACTGTGTGCCATTGTCAGCGGATATTCATCTCAACAATGCGTACTCACTTTCCTGTTATGGAGAGATGGTCCGTATAGATATTTAATAATTCAGCTTGCAATAAACTTTTATCAGTTTTTTGAACATTTAGGAACCTGGTGTTATCATGGGTAGAATGCTTGGTTATTAACATTGAAAAACTGGGTTCAATCCCTGGTAATGTCGGGATTTGTTTTTATTTTTTATTCAAACCAGTTTGATTCTGAGATCAACCCATACTTGTAAAACTGGTACTAGATCATTTTTTTTAAATGTGGAACTGTGTGGAAAATTAAGGGAACTGGTTACATAACCTCATGTCCTGGCTTAGCTATATGTGAGACTTAACTTGTCACTCCTCTATGGCTGTAACTGTCATAGGATTTAACTTTTCCTTGGCTTTTGTCACATTTATATACATACAGTTTAAAACCGCATACAGACCTTAGCACATGTATATTAGAACATTCATAGAGTATATTAGAACATTCATAGAGGTTCTGTAGTGATTTCTGCCTTTTTTACTGTGGTGACTAGAAAGTTTTGTGTCATTGAACCCACAGGGCAAATGAAATAGAGGAAGACCTAAAAACTCTAAGAGAAGAGAATTAGAGACAGGGGTGAATAGTGTGAGGAGACATGGAGAGGCTATGAGATTGCAAACGATAGGGCTGCTTGGAGTGAACTGGCTGAGGGTTTCTGCCCCAGTGGACGATAGAGGATGAATGAAGGAGACTGGATTAGTATATTTATATCTAAGTGACCTTTCTATAAAGGTCAACTATTGAGATTACAAATGGAATAGCAAATATTTGACATTATCATGTTATTTTTGTTGGTTTCTTTAAAGTATATTCAGGTTGTTGTTTGAAGGTGTATGAAGATGAAGAAAAAGAGTACTTAGAGATTTGCTCATATGTTTGGAAATATTTTTTTAAAAAGATGTACAAGGCACCCAGTGGGGTGATTATGTTATTACATGCAGACCACCTATAATTTCCTTGTTGGAGTATCTCTGCTACCCATTTTATAAGGTTGTAGGGCTGTAATGTGTGGGGAAACCCTCCGCTACTACTGGAGGTTGACCAGGGCAGGTGTGTCAGTAGACTTGATCTTGACTCTGGTATTTGCTAGGTTTTGTGTATGTAGATATTGACTCTGGTATTAACTATGTTATGTGTATGTAGATATTTACTCTGGTATTAGCTAGGTTTTGTGTTTGTGTATGTAGATATTGACTCTGGTATTTGCTAGGTTTTGTGTCTGTGTATGTAGATATTGACTCTGGTATTTGCTAGGTTTTGTGTTTGTGTATGTAGATATTGACTCTGGTATTTGCTAGGTTTTGTGTCTATGTATGTAGATATTGACTCTGGTATTAGCTAGGTTTTGTGTCTATGTATGTAGATATTGACTCTGGTATTTGCTAGGTTTTGTGTATGTGTATGTAGATATTGACTCTGGTATTTGCTAGGTTTTGTGTATGTAGATATTGACTCTGGTATTAGCTAGGTTTTGTGTATGTGTATGTAGATATTGACTCTGGTATTTGCTAGGTTTTGTGTATGTAGATATTGACTCTGGTATTTGCTAGGTTTTGTGTATGTAGATATTGACTCTGGTATTTGCTAGGTTTTGTGTCTATGTATGTAGATATTGACTCTGGTATTAGCTAGGTTTTGTGTATGTGTATGTAGATATTGACTCTGGTATTTGCTAGGTTTTGTGTATGTAGATATTGACTCTGGTATTAGCTAGGTTTTGTGTATGTGTATGTAGATATTGACTCTGGTATTTGCTAGGTTTTGTGTATGTAGATATTGACTCTGGTATTTGCTAGGTTTTGTGTATGTAGATATTGACTCTGGTATTTGCTAGGTTTTGTGTATGTAGATATTGACTCTGGTATTTGCTAGGTTTTGTGTATGTAGATATTGACTCTGGTATTTGCTAGGTTTTGTGTATGTAGATATTGACTCTGGTATTAGCTAGGTTTTGTGTATGTGTATGTAGATATTGACTCTGGTATTTGCTAGGTTTTGTGTATGTAGATATTGACTCTGGTATTAGCTAGGTTTTGTGTATGTGTATGTAGATATTGACTCTGGTATTTGCTAGGTTTTGTGTATGTAGATATTGACTCTGGTATTTGCTAGGTTTTGTGTATGTAGATATTGACTCTGGTATTTGCTAGGTTTTGTGTATGTAGATATTGACTTATACCTCTGTTTTTGGGTGTTTGTTTGCTTAGAACTCAAGCATAGGTCACACATGTGCTACTACTTCCAGCCCACTGGTTTGATTTTATGTGTGTGGATTAGTTTTCCCTATTATCAGTGTCCCTCGCCATCAGGCGAAAGCACTCTGGCTTCAGAGGTACTTGTAATTTATGTGCCCAAGACAAGGATGAGAAGTCAACATTTTAGTCCAATTGACCGGTGTAGGGGTTGAACCGCTACCTCAGCATCATCACTCTCAATGTTTAAGAATGAGCTGTCTTATCCATTCTGCCATTTTGACCTCCACTTGATTGTTTAAAGTCAGTGACATTAAGTTGTGTATTTGCCATAATTGCTGTCCCATTCTTGATTAGCAGGATTGTACAACTGTGTTCCAGAACATTCTTATATGCCATTACAGCCTACCATTTTTTCATATTTAAACACACAAGCCAAGTATGATAGGCTACACAACATATCACCTGGCATGTTTTGCTGCATCTTGTCAGATGCATCTGGCAGAATTATATGTCATATGGCAGTGAATAGATGAATAATATTTTCACTGAAATACTTAGCACACATAGATACTGATATTGTTTGTGTGTGGTTGCATTTGTTGTCCTCACGGTAATCACAAATTTACTATGAGGTTTTTCTTTCTGCACAAAATTTGTTGAAAACACTTAATTGTGTGTAAAGTATTTCAGTCAAAATAAGATTCATCTATTAACTTCATGTAATAGATAATTCTGCAGTATGCACCTGACGAGATGCAGCGACATATACCAGACAACCTGTCTTTTGTTTATAGCAGTTCTGTTTTTTAATTCACTAAGGAAATACATTGTTCAAGTCGCTAAGGCAGCATAGAGATACCTCTGGAGTTGGTGTTCCACTCTTGTCAGTTCTCAATCATTATTGTGTAGTGTGTTTCATTTTCACAGCAATTTGTTGTTTTAGAGATTTTTTCAAGTGAGTGGTGACTACTTGAAAGTGAAGTAGTATTTACACATTAGTATTTTTAATTAGGAAGTTGCAGTAGTGCTGTAGCTAGCAAGCTTGCCTGCTGGCTGGTAGTCATGTGCTCAAATCCCCATACGAGGCAGCTTTCACAAAGTTGACGGGTTGCCAGGTTGGCCCAGTCTAAAATTCTTGTGAAGTAAAGGTGGCTGGCTTGATATTGACCGCATCACTCAATGTTGATTGGTCTATAGAAATGTTTAGCTAGAACCATTTGTTCAGTATGCTTCGAGGCATTGACAATGGTAGCATACCAAAGGGCATTTTATTTGGTGAATTACAGATGGGTAAAAGATCTTGGAGTCGGAATCTACTATGGTACAAATATGTGTGTAAGTGGGACATAATTGAAACAGGCATTGATATTGCACCTTGGGAGCAAGTTGTTACTCATCCCATTGCATGGAGAGAAAATATCAGGAATTGAATAAAAACAAAGGAGAACATGATTGTAGATAGGTCACACACTGAGCATAGGAAATGTCAGATGGTGCGTGATGGTGAAAATGACCATGTGTTCACATGCATCCTTTATGGATGAATATTTACTAAGCGAATTGGTTAGATCAGTCACATTCGCTACCACTATGGGTTGTAGTTATTATGTCTTGTTAAAGCCCAGTGTAAGAAACTCGTCTTGCAAGATGGCGTCAGCATTGAGGCATGTAACAAGGGTCCTTTACTTGTTACATGTTACATTAGAGTAATAGGTTGGTGAAGACGTAATCTCAAGTGAGTTATCACCGTAACTTCATAGAAAAGTAACTGTTAGTATCACTAATTACGTATTAGAAGCTAGTTTTATAACAGCTGGATATTATTTTTAAAGGTAATGTTCATCAACGTATGACATAATAATACAAATTATTATGCAGCATTTTAATTTGTATATATTTAATATAATTGTTGTTTGCCTTATAGTTATGTGTTGTATTCAAAGGTAAAGACATGTTAGGTATGATTGAAGAAATCAAAAGTTGTCTGTATGTAGTTTTTTTAAATTGAATTCTTTTGAGATTTTATTAGCATAAATCAATTTAAAGCAATGTTACAATTATATATGCATAATGTATTCTTTGAACATTTTCATTCAACATACACTGATTGATTCGATTAAATTGCAGACATATGTTAATGATGTATATTCACAAGATTTTGTAATTTTCTTGCTGCTTACTCATACTGTATATTTTTTATTAAGATATAGATTTCAGTTTGGCATCGTTTGGTATTGTTATGAACACAGTGACATTGATTCTTATCTGATTCATTGCTGAAGGAGTATATATCACCAAATGTGATCTCCTATTTAGACAGAAGGATGATATATCACCGTACTAATGTCATCATGTAATTTATTTGTGTGTGTGTATCTGCCGCAGTTTCAATGCTCAGTGAATGAAAATGTATATGATCCTGTTTGTTAATTTGATGGTGTACCATGTTTGGTCCATTCCTACTGTTTGTTTGGTACTGAATCAGATAAACATAATTATAATTGTCTTTATTACAGATCCAGCTTGGAGTTGAGTCCTTTGACCAGATGCAGTTGTACATGTTTCAGAAACTCAACACAGTGTTCTCCCATTGTAAATCTGAACAAAGATGACACAAACAACTGTACAATTTATTGCCTAGTATATTTCGCTGTATCTCGTCGAGTGCAGATGATACTTCTTCATGGCATGTTCTTTGCAGGGCATTGTAATCGACCCTTGGTTGATTTTCTAAACAGTGTTACTTTCAGTAGTTTACCGTTTATTATTAAGTAAGATGCAGCAAAAAGATTAATCCTGATTTGGTCTAACTACACAATACACATAGTCATTGGCACTCCAGTTTAACCACATGTGTTATCAAGATAACTACATAACACGCATGGTCACTAGCGCCCCAGTGTAACTGCATGTGTTACCAAGGTAACTACAAATTGACCACCAAAATGGATTCATCTATATCCTTCATTTTTATTAGTTCTTTGGTATGAGCCTGACCTCATACAGTGAAGTATTCTTCCGTTTGCACCCTTAATTCCCCATTGGGGAATAGACTCTCAACCACGTCACTACAACCCATTCTATCCTTTGTTATCTCATGCAGCTTCATCAATGTCCTCTCTGTACGATTCATCACTGTCTCTGCTTCTTTTCTTCATGTATTTCTAGGTCTTCCTCTGTTTCTTTAGCCTTGTGGATTCCAAACAAAAACCTTTGTAGTTATATTATTCTCAGTGTATGTTCTATCCAACACCAGTGTCTTTTCTTCATCTTTTGGTTCACTAGTATTTGTCTTGTTCTCTCCATGAACTCGTAATTCCGCAAAATAAGCCAGAACATAAATTGTGCAATATGTTGTTTGTGTCTTCTTTGTTCAAATAGTGCATGTACAAAGAAAGATGTCTTATATCATTTTTTTTTAATATCTGTGTTTTTATTTAATTCTTAATGACTAATATTACCAGAGCACAAAATAAGTTTTATGTTAAAGATTGATCTGAAGAAACTAGAGAAAGATGAGAAGATGTGGTATCATGTGCCATGCCAGACAGTTAATGCTAGCGATCATGTCCTTCCACAAGCATGTTACCCCTGTTCTTGATCAGTTCAACTGCTGACTGTCTTCCAAGCTGCTCTGCCAACCCATCCAGCATTTCCTCCCTGTCATCTTCTGATCCCAACAACTTTAGTCTTCCCAGATGTCATAAGTTGAAGTAGATAGTACATACTGTGAAACCTGTCTTGATCTGGGTTTCGAAATAAAATTATCACCTGCAACTGCCTTAGAAATTTATGGGGGAACTCATACCCATTTTTGACCGAGTGTGCCACGCACAGAGAGAGAGAGAGAGAGAGCATGTTCCACTCATTGTTATTTGACTATCAGTTTTCCCCCACAATATTGTTCATTGCATACCGGGAAGGTTAACCATGTCGACAAATGCCCGCAGAAGTCGGATGTGGCTGCCTAATGGCGCAAGAACGCAGCTCTGCTGTAAACAGGCACAACGCAATCACATCCGGAAAAAAAAACTCTGGATGAACGCAGAAGAAGAGGTTCATTGCATATATTATAATATGGTCAGTTATATTAATATTATTTTTACAGGTATGTATTTTCACAGGATTTTCAAGCGAGGCAGTATGAAAGTAATTTAATATTTTAATATTATTTTAGCCTTCATGGCATTGTGGTTAGTGAACTTGTCTACCAGTTCAGTGATCTGTGTTCAGTCCTTAGCAGAGGCAGGATTACTTTCTCCCACTGGCATGACTCGGGGGTCAACCCCCACCTCATAAAGATGAGGACCATACGATTGTCAGAAGGGAAATTTAATGAGGAAGGAAACTAGTCTCTCACAGCTCATATGTTGTGACTCTGGTATTTGTGAGGGCCTAACACTGAGCGCTGCTATGGCCATTTCTGCTATGGGACTATATTCACTAGCCAGAATAACCCTGTAGCTAGAATACTGGCTTGTCAAATCTGGAGACACACGTTCTCAGCCCCAGTTAGGTCATGTTTTCTGTCTGTGAAAGATACCTTGATCACAGTGTGTGGCATCAACAAGAACTTGCAGCCTTTATATCTCAGACCTCTAAAATCTTCCAGACGATGTGGGCAGTGGTAAATGAATAACATGATAGCTGGTGTATCTTTTTTAAGTATCGTAAGTGTCTTGATGGCAGGTTATTTTTTAAGTATCATAAATGTCTTGATGGTAGGTTTAAAAAAGCATAATTAATGTCTTGATGGTAGGTTGTTACAAGTATCATAATTATCTTGATGGTAGATTTCTTTTTAGTATGGTAGGTTTTTAAAAATGTACCTTGAATGCCTTGACAGATATTTCTGTTTAAGTATCATTAATACATCAGTGATAGGTTTTTCATTAAAGAAAAGTATTATGTATGCCTTGATGATTTGTTTTTCCTTTAAAAAAAACGTATCACGGTAAAATGTAGTATCGGACCGAGTGAACATTTACTCATGTATTTCCTGTCCACATCCTGAAGCCATTGACTATCAGATTTTAATTTTATTGACATTGTGCAGTCGGTTAGTTAAACAACTGGCGCTGTGGCTTACAGGATAGTGAGACTGCGTTTCACAATACCCCAACATAACGAGTTGCGGGTTTGAAATCAGCCAAATACAAATTGGAAGCAGACTGCTTTGCATTGATTTTGATGGTTTGAGGCATCGGTCATTCAGAAAACAATAACAAACCACTGAACTAAAAATATTGCTTCGTAAATTACAAATAGTCATTACATGCTGGGGTTGATTGCAACATTCTGTAAAGGACAATCAACCAAAGTTATGCAATCAGATGTGTGTCTAAAACTGGCTGTACTTGGTCAGTTTGAAGTACAATATGTAGTTGTGATACGTGAAACATGTGGATGAGTTATTGCATGCCAGGTTCTGTCGACAACCTTTCCCAGTTAGCAAGTTAAAGAGTTTAAATGTTTACGAGGAGTAAAAGAAACAGAGACAGGAAAAGATGTAATCTTTCTGCGTATTAATTGTTAGTCATTTTCTCCTTCACTTGGGGCAGCATTAAGACCTTCTAATCAATGCGTGTTTCACTGTTTGCATAGGTCGATACTTAACACCATGTTTCTTGGCAACTATTATTTGTTTGTTTGTTTTTGAGCAATGAAACAATGTCCATAAATAAATAACACATATTCTAGTGCCTTAATCTTGCTGATTAATTGATTCTGTTTCTTTGAAATATACTAGTTAATATGTATTTCTTTTGCTCGTTTGTCTAATTATCATGCTGCTGTTTCATTATCTGTTCATATTTATTCACATCAGCCCATGTTTTCATTGACATATATATTATATGTTTGTGGGTGTACATATGCACACGGCATACTCCAGTTTTGTAATTAAATTATGATTGATTTTCCTTTATGTTTGTCAGTTTAGGTTGTTGGTTTTTTAAAATTTAATGCATGTTTCATTTATATATTCTATTGTATTTTTCATGAGTTCAGGGAGTATATTTTGTAAACAAATGCATTCGTTGTGAGTGATGTAAGGCCACATGTGTGTGTATATGTTTGTCTGTGCATGTGCGAGCGCGCAAGTATGTGTGTGTGTGAAAAAAAATTATTATTTTTAGCCTGTTCTCCTAAAATATACATGTGTTCAGGAGCATGGGTAATTGCTGGAAATATTAGGAGTGTTCATTTGAAATCTGTTCATGCCGCACCGCGCGTAATTGTGTACATTGAACATGATCATGTCATAGTCATGTGATAAGTACTGACCAATAACAGAGCATGTGCTTATCATCCCATGATGTATAGGTTCTGTTTCTGACCAATGAGAAAATGGCCGGGTTGATCCAAAATCCATCCAAAGAAGCTCAAAGAGCGGTAATTCAGTTTTTTTTCATTTGAAGCATGTTGACCAGTGGACATTCATCGAAGAATGCAGGCAGCGTACGGTAACAAATGTGTGTCGAAGACAACAGTGACAGACTGGGCGGAAAGGACGTCAGTTCTCGACAGATTTTCGACGGCCGGGTCAAGCGCATATTGTTGCAACAGAAAAAACCATCGCCAAAATTGATGCAGCAGTATAGATGAACCGTTGTCGAAGCATACATTCGCTAGCGAAAGAATTTGATGTGTCAATTGGGACAATTCAAAAGGTCATTCGTAAGAAACTGCAATATCGGAAGGTGTGTTCTCAGTGAGTACCACATATGTTGACCAACCACCAAAAAGAGGAACACATGGGATGGTGTTTGAACCACTTGCTGCATTACAGAGTGGAGGGTGATACTTTTCTCTTCCGCAGAGTGGCAGGCGATGAATCATGGTGTCACCACTTTGAGCCGAGCAGCAAAAGAGAGAGCATGCAATGGAAGCATGCTGGATCACCAAAAGCCAAAAAATTAAAGTTACAAGTTTCCGCTGGTAAGGTTATGCTGAGCGCATTTTTTTTTTTACCATGAAGGGCTATTGTTGGCCGACTTTAAAGAACCTGGTGTCAACATCAACTCTACCCACTACTTGCAAACACTAGACAGGCTGCAAAAAGTCATCAAGAATAAACGACCCCGCATGCTTTCTCGCGGTGTGATTTTGTTGCACGATAATGCTCGTCCACATGTTGCAAAGATTGTGCAGGAAGCATTAGCTTGGAAGAAGTGGGAAATTCTGCAACATCTAGCCTATAGTCCTGATTTGTCACCATGTGATTTTCATTTCTTCGGACCTCTAAAAAAAGCTCTCAAGGGGCAACGATTTCACACAGAAGCAGACGTAATGAACACAGAAAACACTTAGTTCAGTGAGCAACCACAATCCTTGTTTGCGGACGGCATTTGCCGCTTACCTAAGCAATGGGATGCTGGCCTGAATGCCTACAGCGACTTCTTCTGACTAACCCATGGTGCATAATTCATTCAAAATGAATGCTTTGTTTAATTATACCACACCTGTTAACGTTTCTTTCATGCTTTTGTAACAAAGCCATTGGAACGGGTTTCAAATGAACGACCCTTATACATTTTACACATTTTACATCTAGCATGCAGTTAGAATAACTAGTTATGATGTACAGTAATATTTATTTTTCAGACATATAGCTCATAGGTGTCTTTTCTGCAGATGTATTTTTCAGTGATGAAATGTATTATTGTCCGGAAATAAATACATTTTACACAGTGTAAATCATGCAAAGAGTTAGAATAATTAGTTATGATATACAGTAATATTTATTTTTTTGAATTATTGGATAAAGAGGTGTATATCTGTGCAGATGCATTTCTCTGTGATGAAAGTGTCATTATTGTCCGGTGTATGTACCCTGCTAAACAGACTTTGTTATTTTTACATTGTCTTTGCTTCCTAACAAGTTTGTTGTAAAAAAGAGTGAAACATTTTGTAAAACATACTTTTTCAATGAAGATGTGAAAGAGCCTTCTTAAGAGCTATTTAGAACCAGTCCAAATGTATGGTAGTGAATCGTGGACAACCATCAGATCAGGGAGCTTACTTGGAGGCTGCAAAGATGTTAATATGTAGAAGAATTTTAGAAAAACATTGAAGAAATAAAATAGTAATGATGTCTTGAATGAAACCAACTCATGAAGAGAGGTGGTTACATGCGTCTGAAGTCAACAATCTACATTCTTTGATTACTATGCAAGATAAAAGACTGTTTATAATAATATTATGTAACAATAAGAGGTGAAACAGTATTAAGAACCTATGGCACAAAACCAGCAAACATTCAAGTAACATGTTTTAGAACATGCATCTTTGGAGTGGCAGATAGTCAGAGAATGCTTATTATGTTTTCTTCAAGAGGAAGAAGCCAACCGTGTAAACGGTGGACAGAGGGAATTACAGAGTCCATGGGAGTCTCGATATATGAAACCCATAAACGGGCACTCTCCCATTGTTTATGCTTTACCTCGACACCGCAAGGTACAGGAGGATCCAGATGAGATGAGATGATGAGTCAGAGAATGTAAGTCATGGACCATTTCGCAATCACTAAAGATGTTTTAACATACAGCTGCGAATCCTGGAAAATTAGTAAACAGGCGAACAAAATCCATGGAAGCCTTAATGATGCAGTTTTATAGAAGAATGCTGAAAATTAATTGGACAACCGAAATGAGCAATCTGGACGTTTTGAGGGAAGCTAAGTCGCAAAGACAACTTATCACAAACATCAGAAAGAGGCAGTTGTCATCTTGTGGCCACGTTATGATAAGACAAAAACTGGAACATACTGTGACAACCAGAAAGAGATTTGTGAAAAGAGAGAGGAAGTTAGCGAGACAAAATTCTTGACAGTCTGGTGTCATGGCACAGAAGGGAGTCAACATATGAATTTATCCATGTCGTCAGAGATCACAGTTTGTAGAGAAGCATGATTGCCCATGCCGCCCAGCAAGGCACTTGATGATGAAAGTAGAAAATTGTGGCTTTTGAACTGAAATACTACAGAAAAGTTCTTAGAATATAATGGACCAAGAAGACAAAAAGTTCTGACATTCTACCAGATCTGGATATCGAAGAAAACTGGCACAGAAGCAGTATCTTGTTTCATCAACTGAAATACTTCAGCCATTTTTAACGGCACAGCGGGATGGAGAGTACAGTGAGCATGGTTCCTGGAAGAACAGACAGGGATTAATCAGCATAAAGAGAGCACAGGGCATTGCAAACAGCTTGGGCATGAGGGGGCATGGGGGTGCCTGGAGCATGGGGGCATGAGGGTGCCTGGAGCATGGGGGGCAAGAGGGTGCCTGGAGCATAGGGGGGCATGAGGGTGCCTGGGGCAGGGGAACTAGCAAGGGATCTAGAAGCATGTCAGTAAGTGATGAGAGCCACATTCTTCAATAGTCCTGCCACATGATGATAATGATGAACCTCCAAAGGTGGAACAGGATATGTGTATATATTAAAAGAAGCACAATTCAAGTAACACTGGCATTGATGTGTGTGGTAAAACAAAGGATGTGATGATAATGATGAACCTCCAAAGGTGGAACAGGATATAAAAGATAAAAGAAGCACAATTCAAGTAACACTGGCATTGATGTGTGTGGTAAAACAAAGGATGTGATGATAATGATGAACCTCCAAAGGTGGAACAGGATATAAAAGATAAAGAAGCACAATTCAAGTAACACTGGCATTGATGTGTGTGGTAAAACAAAGGATGTGATGATAATGATGAACCTCCAAAGGTGGAACAGGATATAAAAGATAAAAGAAGCACAATTCAAGTAACACTGGCATTGATGTGTGTGGTAAAACAAAGGATGTGATGATAATGATGAACCTCCAAAGGTGGAACAGGATATAAAAGATAAAAGAAGCACAATTCAAGTAACACTGGCATTGATGTGTGTGGTAAAACAAAGGATGTGATGATAATGATGAACCTCCAAAGGTGGAACAGGATATAAAAGATAAAAGAAGCACAATTCAAGTAACACTGGCATTGATGTGTGTGGTAAAACAAAGGATGTGATGATAATGATGAACCTCCAAAGGTGGAACAGGATATAAAAGATAAAAGAAGCACAATTCAAGTAACACTGGCATTGATGTGGGTGGTAAAACAAAGGATGTGATATGAGAACTGATGCTAGACATTATAAAGCGTGAGGCTGGTGTGAATTTGTATGTTGTAGTTTTTGTTTTTTAAATTGTATGTCAGATATATTCAGGCATTTTGTTTCATGGTAACTGATGCAAATTTCAAAGTTCATTTTCTCACATTATGTTGTATGTCATATTTTCTTCACATTAGTTGTATGCCACATTCTCTTCACATTATGTTGCATATCACATTTTCTTAACATTATGTTGCATATCACGTTTTTGTCACATTATTTTGTATGCCACATATTCTTCAAATTATGATACACATGTCTAAGCCTTTACGTGATACTTGTAATTTGTTGCACACAATTTTCGTCATACACAAGCTGAGCACTGTGTTTTGTTAGTTTCATTATATATTGGAAGTTTTCATTACATATAACCAAAAGCAATGTTTCGTGGATGGTAAATTCGTTTTATTTTTGCTTTTAGACGTAAAGTTGTTTGGACTAAATTATATTGCCAGATTGTGCAGTGCCATACATTTTTTTAAAATAAAAGATAAATATATTTTCTTTTGATCTGATATGTTTAACTCATCCTTGTGATTGCAGTTTGTTTTATGTCATTTTGTATATTGTGTCATTTCATAGGATCTTGGGAGTCTCTGTGGTGAAGTGGTCAAGCCATTTGACTCATGTTCCGAAGGTTGTGGGTTCAATTCCGGGCCGTGTCCTTCGGTTTACGAGTTAAATGTTTCGGAGACTCCTGTGGGTCGTCGCTAAAAGCTATGGAGCTCATGCTTTGTGCGATGCTTTCCGTGCGGCGGAAAGAGACCGAGCCATATGGGATAAAACCCGGTGCAATGAAGTCGACCCTGTCGACTTTTAAGCGACTTTTTTTTTCATAGGATCAGTAGTGTCAAAACAAACAAGAAGCAATTTACTTTATGAGAAGTAAACTTGAAAATGTAGTGACAGCTGGCAAAATGTATGGGAAAAGAGGAAGGGGAAGGGAGAGAGATAAATATTTGAATGGCTTAGCCACATGGCATAACCAGGAGGAGAACACACACCTGATCAAAGGCTGATGGTCATGTGAGATACGAACTACGGCCACCCATGCTTGTCAGGTGGCACAAGATGAGGATGGTGATAGAGTTAGGTATATTCTATCTCTTTCATATTATTGGTCTGGATGTGTATGTGTTCCTTGATGCTTGGTATAGAATGAGGTTAACTCTTTCTCCAACATATTAGTGCTCTGAATGTATGTGATGTGTGGTATGGCGTGAGTTTAACTCTTTATTTTCCATTTTACTTTGTAAGTGTATGACAGCCATTTTGAATTGAAAGTTATGTGGTAAAGTGTAATTTATTTTCAACTGTCTTGTGTCCATTTTTAATTTCTTTAATCTCTTTTTTTCAATTGGGCATCTCAATGGCTACGCCGTCTGCCTCGTGCTCTGGGAGTCATGGCTTCCTTTCCGGACTCATTCGGTTCACAAGTGCAGTTTTCTTGGAGACTCCCAGGGGTCGTCGCTGGAGCTACAGAGTTCTTGCCCTGGGCAAAACTTCTGGCAGGACACCCTGCGGAAAGAGACTGAGCCATGTGGGATAAAACCTGTTGCAATGAAGTTGATCTTCTCACCATTAAACCCTTGTTTTTTAAATGATGTGAAAATAAGCTCTACATGAACCTGTTGTTGAACAGCAACGTGGGGGTGAAAAGGGGGGGGGGGGCGACTTTTGTTCAGCAAGAAACAACACATATCACCTGTGGTAGGGCCTGCGGTAGTTTTGGCTAACTGAGATCTGATTCATTGTGGACCAATACATTTTGGCAACTTATGCTTAGTACGAGGGGGTTTCAAATGGAAACCTTAAAAGTGTAATAGAAATTACAGTAACCATGATATTGTTTTGTAACCTGTCAGTTAAGGATGTCAGGAGTGTTATGCATGTGACATCATGATGCTGATGAACACGGTGATGTCACAAGGACAGTTTAAAGATAGGTGCCCAAATTTTGACATGCATCTAAGAGGATCAGTGTTCTGTTATCCATTTTTGGATCAGTGAAGGAGTAAAACCTATAGAAATTCATCGGCAAAGGAAGGTTTAGTATGATGATGCATGCTTGTCAGTCCAGCAAGTGTGTGAGTGGAGTAGGAAGTTTCAAAAAGGCATGACTTTTGTGACAGACTGTTCACGTCTTAGTCAAGCACACCGAATAGTGACCCCAGAGTGGTTATACATGCGACAAAGAGAAATTTTTTCTACAGGAATCCAAGTACTTTATTGGCGCTGGAGGACTTGCATTGAACGCAGTTGCGGCTACATCAAAAAAAATTATACGTTTGTTCATTACTTTTTTAGAATATATTCACCAAAAAATACATTTAAGGTTTTCATTTGGAGCCCCCTTGTATGTCTACTTGACATATTTTTGTTTATGAACTTCTATTTTCAATGCAATGTATGCTTTTTTATACAGCGGTAACTTACTTTGGAACTGGGTATTCAAGACATTCCAAGTTGCATGCTAGTTACCCACAGCTGAGTTTGAATCTCATAGCCCATTTTGTCGAGTACTTTATAGCTGTTTTGTTGTTTCTGCCTTCATGTTCAAGTCAGCTTGCCATGCAATGTCACTAGGAAGATCAACAAACAAAAGGCTGATATAAAATACAATTAAACATTTCCACCAAATTTATTTTTCAGCCAATTAAAAAACAGGAAACAAAGGTACGTTGTCGGCACCTGGAAAATCACATCCAAAAACACAACCAGGTCATTGTAAAGTGGCTTTGTTTCCTGCATTTTTCTCACTGGAAAATCCCCAAATCACATTTAACTTTTTGTGGCTTTTTGTTTTGTTGGTGTTAGCTCTACAGGAGACGTCACCAGTTAGTGGTTTATTTTTGGTTGGTCACATTTGATTTCTTCATGAAGTATTCATGTTATATCAAACCTGTTCTCTTGTAAGACAGTCAGTCTTACAGTGTTAACCAACACATTACGAAGAGCTTGCAGGCAGCAGACATGTGGTGGTTTATGAAAGGAATGTTGCGAATACTTTCGACGGCCAGAGTAACTAACAACTACTGCATGGAAGAGGCTAATCAAAGTAGGACGTGATACACAACTATGAGAAAGAAACAAACAATGTTCTTTGTCATCAGAACAGATCCATAGGAGAACATTGTGACAACTAGAAAGATCAGCGGCAGAGAAATGATGCTTCATGGGCGAAGACATTAGCATGGAGAAATATATCAACGGAATTGATCCAGAACACCAAGGCCGAGATCTGTGGAGAGACATGAATACCTGCTCCACTTTGCACACACATCATGATGATGATGATGATGAAGAAGTGTAAATGTGAAAATTCTTCCCTGATGCTGGGCTGTTTGCTCTAAACATTTTTGTTTATTCTGTGATGCACTGCTTTTTTCCATGTCTTAATTATGTTGGCTTTGTTTCTTTTTATTCCAGTGTGATATTATTTTAGTTTTCCAGTGAACCTAAAGGCTGTTTCCATTTGCATTTATATGTTAACTCATTTACTACCAGATTTTAAAATAAAAATGTTTTGTGGCAGAATTAATTTATATGCAATTTTAAATCGGATGTGTGTATTTAATTTCTGCTGTCATTTGTCATGTCCCAATACTTTATTATTTTGATGTTTTAAAATATGGATGAATTATCTCTTATTGTTTGTCATGTCCCTATACTTTATTATTGCAATGTTTTAAAACGTGAATGAATTATTTCTTATTGTTCCCTCTGGGTATTGAGTTGGAGTCGATTGACAATGAACAACTTCAAACCCCATGGAGGAATCATGACCAAACAAGGCCTCATCTCGGCCGGTATATATGTGCTGTGTTAGATCATGACAGATGTTGAGTTTCAGTACCAGTCCTACACAACCTACTGGTCTCTGGGCTTGGAGAGGGGAAGGAGAGCTCTACCATTCAGTCCCGTGGAGATAGGACTTTGATACAGAGCCAGGTGAAACATTTCTATACCATCTTTACTCCAATAAAAACAGGCTCTTTTCAGGACTGAATAGCCTGAATGGCAATACATCAGCTTGAGAGTGTAAACTCATTCTTCCAGGGGATACACAGTCAACGAGCCAACCAACAGTTGGCATTTAATTGTTGGCCCAGGTTGATGAAGTTGTCGCTGTCACCGGCTAACATTGGTTAATGACTTAACTGTGTGCTGTAATTTATGAATTTGTAAATATATGCAATGGTTGTGGTGTCCGTGTTTGCTGTTTCAGTGAGTGGAAGCCATGATTGGTTGAGGATGTTGCTTTTAAGAATAAAAGCAATGACAAATTGTGTTCTTGTTGCATTTGTTTTCTTGTTTAGATATTGGGAGTGTTTCTGTTGGTAATATTTTGCTCATTAAAGAGCGAAAGTAAGAAGGAAAACAGCGTACCTGAGGCTGTTTTTCAAAATACTTTATCTGAGACTGTACAAACCAGTATTAACTTTGTTGCGTATCCCTTACGGGACGTTGCAGTCAACACCAGCATTTTCAGCTGCTGTTGATGTACTAGGCAAGTGTTACGTTCAGTAGTTTGCCATTGCTTTCTGAACGACCGGTCTCTATACCTTTTTCGAAAATACGAGCACCGCCGTGTTTCGAACCCGGGTATACGGGCTCACAAACCGCGTTCGCAAGCCCTTCAGCCACAGAGACCGGTAAACCAGTATTACTGAGGCTGATATGCACAACTGTATGACTGAGGCTAATTTGCAACACATTAAAACAGACTGTTGTGCAACATTATGACCTAGGCTTTTGTACACACACAGTGTATAGAGGCTGTGGTACAGCAGTGTCAAAAGCCTGTTGTTTTGTACAGTGTGATTGAGGCTGTTGTTGTACAACACATTGTGACTGAGGCTGTTGTACAACACAGTGTGACTGAGGCTGTTGTATAACACAGTGTGACTGAGGCTGTTGTATAACACAGTGTGACTGAGGCTGTTGTACAACACATTGTGACTGAGGCTGTTGTATAACACAGTGTGACTGAGGCTGTTTTATAACACATTGTGACTGAGGCTGTTGTAGAACACATGGTTACTGAGGCTGTTGTATAACACAGTGTGACTGAGGCTGTTGTATAACACATTGTGACTGAGGCTGTTGTAGAACACATGGTGACTGAGGCTGTTGTATAACACAGTGTGACAGAGGCTGTTGTATAACACAGTGTGACTGAGGCTGTTGTAGAACACATGGTGACTGAGGCTGTTGTATAACACAGTGTGGCTGAGGCTGTTGTATAACACAGTGTGACAGAGGCTGTTGTAGAACACATGGTGACTGAGGCTGTTGTATAACATAGTGTGACTGAGGCTGTTGTAGAACACAGTGTGACTGAGGCTGTTGTATAACACAGTGTGACTGAGGCTGTTGTAGAACACATGGTGACTTAGGCTGTTGTATAACACAGTGTGACTGAGGCTGTTGTATAACACAGTGTGTCTGAGGCTGTTGTATAACACAGTGTGACTGAGGCTGTTGTATGACACATTGTGACTGAGGCTGTTATATAACACAGTGTAACTGAGGCTGTTATATAACAGTGTGACTGAGGCTGTTGTAGAACACATGGTGACTGAGGCTGTTGTATAACACAGTGTGACTGAGGTTGTTGTATAACACAGTGTGATTGAGGCTGTTGTATACCACAGTGTGACTGAGGCTGTTGTATAACACAGTGTGACAGAGGCTGTTGTAGAACACATGGTGACTGAGGCTGTTGTATAACACAGTGTGACTGGGGCTGTTGTATAACACAGTGTGACTGAGGCTGTTGTATAACACAGTGTGACTGAGGCTGTTGTATAACACAGTGTGATTGAGGCTGTTGTATACCACAGTGTGACTGAGGCTGTTGTATAACACAGTGTGACAGAGGCTGTTGTAGAACACATGGTGACTGAGGCTGTTGTATAACACAGTGTGACTGGGGCTGTTGTATAACACAGTGTGACTGAGGCTGTTGTATAACACAGTGTGACTGAGGCTGTTGTATAACACAGTGTGACTGAGGCTGTTGTAGAACACATGGTGACTGAGGCTGTTGTATAACACAGTGTGACTGAGGCTGTTGTATGACACAGTGTGACTGGGGCTGTTGTATGACAGTGTGACTGAGGCTGTTGTATAAGTGTGTCTGAGGCTGTTGTATACACAGTGTGACTGAGGCTGTTGTATAACACAGTGTGACTGAGGCTGTTGTAGAACACATGGTGACTGAGGCTGTTATATAACACAGTGTGGCTGAGGCTGTTGTATAACACAGTGTGTCTGAGGCTGTTGTATAACACAGTGTGACTGAGGCTGTTATATAACACAGTGTGGCTGAGGTTGTTGTATAACAAAGTGTGGCTGAGGCTGTTATATAACACAGTGTGACTGAGGCTGTTATATAACACAGTGTGACTGAGGCTGTTGTATAACACAATGTGACTGAGGCTGTTGTATGACACAGTGTGACTGAGGCTGTTGTATAACAGTGTGTCTGAGGCTGTTATATAACACAGTGTGACTGAGGCTGTTGTATAACACAGTGTGATTGAGGCTGTTGTAAATACTGACAGAGGCTGTTGTACAGCACAGTGTCACTGAGGCTGTTGAACGACACAATGTGACGGGCTGTTTATAATTCAGAGTGACTGACACTGTTGTGCAGTACATTGTGGCAGGCTGTTGTACCACTCAGTGGGACAGGCTGTTGTACCACACAGCATCACTGAGGCTGTTGTGCTTAAAAAAAGGCATAATAACCTCTCCACAGCACAAAGCCTGGGTTGAATTGTAGAGACCATCTGTTGCCCGTGCAGCACGAGCCCTCTCTCGGCCTGCTGAATTTACTTCACTGTGGCCAAAGGGTTACGGAGGCAATTTGCACTCCTGTATACCGCGTTTGAAACACAGCTGCGGGTGATTTGGAAGCAGACCGCATTGCACTGATTTTCAAACAATGGCGCGAGTGCAGGTCGTTCATAAAGCAATGGCAAATTACTGAAAGTAAACTTGCCAAGAAATCACCATTAAAAATGTTGGGAAAGATGGAATGAGGATTACCAGTAGCGGAATTGATCCACAACAGCAAGGACTGCGACCTGCAGGGACACGTGAACACCCACGTCTCTGTGCAGGGCACATGATGCTGGTGATATATGTTTATCAACGTAACTGTGTAGGTTTCATTCTTCATCAATGCCAGGATATGATACATTTTAAAATCTTTATTCCATGGCTGACCTTCTCCTTCTTATACTCCATGCCGTGTGGCATTTGATCAAATCTCTTGTCCCTCATCAGCCATCTGTCTCGTGTACTGTGAATAGTTTCTGCTGTTTTCTTATCCAAGAAACCAATTCGTATTGTTCTTTTTGTGTGTTTTGGTTATTTCAAGATATCTTCACTGTGAATGCCTTTTATCCGTCCATGGTGTTCTCATAATTCGTCTATAAACCGCGTCTTTGTGGCTTTCACACAGTTCCTCAAGCCTGCTAACTGTCCACAATTCACGTGTGTATGCCAGGATTTGTTCAGTATAACTCTTAAGGCCTGACCTTGTAGAATTGACAGCAGGGAGTATTTCTTCTGGGAGAGATAAGCTGCGGGGGTCATGTAGCGGATTGACGTACTCCATGATGGCATGACCTAGCTTATGTGAAGACGGAACACTTAATACGTCTCTGGCAATGTCTGGGGTAACCTGTGTTATAATCTAGGGGGGATAAACGTAGGCTAGGAGGGGGGAATAACTCGCCAACAGATTGTATGATGAATGGAGTATATGAAGTTGTTTATGTTGCATTTTAAATTAGCATGATTGATATAGTGGCTAACCCGCCTGCCTGCTGGCTCAGTGGCCAAGATATCGAATCTGTGCTCTCAGGTAGGCACAGCTTGAAATGGATACCAGGAAATGTCCGGGGAAGTCAAGGGACCCGCGTGATATTGACCACGTCAGCCATCAAGTACCCAATGGTCTGTAAACATATGAGGTTGGTATCTTATACCCAAAGAGTGTTAAAAGGGCGTTTATTTTACTTATGCATTACGGGAAAATTTAGAGCATAGGCTCAAATAGTTAACTTATATGATAGTTATTACATAAATATATAGTGCAGAAGAACAGATCGATTATCACGGCCGGGAGAGAATGGTGCTGCAGGGAGTGACCAGACGATGGACTCCGAGGAAAGGCCAGACGGATACATAATCAGACTGCTACTTACGCCATTTGTATTTGAGACTCTCTGGATTTTGAAGATGAGGACGGAGTCCCAGAGTATGTCTTGAGTGCTGTGATGTCGGCTCTTGACCCAATTCAGCTCAACATGATGGGGAAATAGCAAGAGGCAGGCAAAACAGATAAATAACTGGATGGCTTAGTCATATTTACATGATCGGGACAAGGAACAGCCCTGATTTAAAAGAAAAAAGAAAAACTGGTGATCGTGTGAGATGGCAACCGTGATCGCCCACGACTATCGGCATGGCTCGTGGTGATGATATTGTAGAATAAGTATTAGGAAGACATGTTACAATGACGTAAATTATACGGCAACACCATAGAAATAGAAAATGGCGGAAGGTAAACTTAGTTATGGTTGTTTTTACTATTATGTGTAAGACATGGTGACAGGTTACTCCATAGACACGGACAATAGTTTAGAACACATCATACGTTGCTTGATAGACACGGACAATAGCTGTTCACACATCATAAGTTGCTTGGCAGACAAGAAGAATAGCTAACCACACATTGTACTTTACTTGATAGACTCGGACAATAGCTTTTCACACATACGTTGCTTGATAGACCAGACAATAGCTGTTCACACATCATAAGTTGCTTGGCAGACAAGAAGAATAGCTAACCACACATCATACTTTACTTGATAGACTCGGACAATAGCTTTCCACACATACGTTGCTTGATAGACACGGACAATAGCTGTTCACACATCATACTTTGCTTGATAGACACGGACTATAGCTAACCACACATACTTTGCTTGATAGACACGGACAATAGCTGTTCACATATAGGTTGCTTGATAGACACGGACAATACCTGTTCACACATCATACGTTGCTTTATAGAGTAAAACAACCAAGGTGACATAGTGATCTATAACTGATGGGTCAGTGGTGAGAAACAGACGGAGTGGTTGGGGTATCATTGCAAAGGCTAATGGCTGATTCTTAAAAACAAAAAGGAGAGTCTGGCATATGAGGCTACGACCTCCAGCATGAGAATGGAGGTGGAAGCAGTCACAGAGGCATTCCGTTTGTTAGAGGAGACCACCGCAATACACATTGTATTCATCGCGGAATCCAGAAGTATGCTTAGTAAGATGGAGAAAGGACTGATTCGTGTGGAATGGCTCACCTCGCTTCAGAGGTCATAGATTGTGAGAATTGTACTGATGTTTTGCCCTGGCCATGCGGGAGTTCGGGGGAATGAATAGGCTGATGGGCTGGCAGGGAATGCACCTTTTGGTGGTAGATTACCCATGGACAAGGGGGGTGGGGGATAGGTGGTCGTGCGCCAGAGAGACCAAGTGGAGAAAATGGAGGAACAGATTGAGAACCCGTATGTGGAAAGGATGAGATTGGCAGGAGTTCTGGTAGAATCTGAAAACTGAGAGGAAGAGCAGGAGAACTTTCAGTCAGATAGCGGTGGGAATTATTAGTAGTGTGACTCTTCGCTAGCTGTTGAATGAGAGGACGGAGAGCGTATGGAAATGTCCTGAGTGCAGTCATGTCAGTTCTTAGTTCAACTCAACTCAACTCATTGACAGTCATGGACAATAGCTAATTACACATCATTCGTTGCTTTATTAGACACGGACAATAACTGATCACACATCATTCGTTGCTTTATTAGACACGGACAATAACTGATCACACATCATTCGTTGCTTTATTAGACACGGACAATAACTGATCACACATCATAAATCGCTTGATAGACACCAACAATAGCTAATGACACATAATAGATTGCTTAATAGACAAGGACAACAGATAATCACAAGTGGTAGGTTGCTTCATAGACAAGGACAGTAGTTGCTCAACCATGGTGGATCGCTCTGCGGAAACAGACCGAGCCATATGGGATAAAACCCGGGTCAATGAAGTTTTTATGGTGACTGCCGCTTCCATCGACGATGAACTGTATTTTCCATGGAGGACTTTTCTGTTAGAAATTTTTGACGGCGGCATTATGCACAATGTACCTGAGCGGGCTGTTGGCTTGCAGAGACTCCTGTTTTTTCCACTTTTCACATTGGAAAATGAGGAGCATTTTGTGTGATATTCACTGGCCCAGGAACAGAGCATAATGGGGACGACCCGTTGCCGTGAAGTTGAAACCACGTTTAACTAACTAACTGACTGACTGACTAACTAACTATATAACTAACTAACTAACTAACTAACTAACTAACTAACTTAATAAGGTGAGTTGCTTGATTAGACACTGAAAATAATTGATAAAACATAATAGGTTGTTTAATAGAACCGGATGATGATAAACCGTGGATAATACGAGTAGGTTGCTTGACAGACACGGACAATAACTGATTAAACTTGGTAGGTTGCTGGATAGACACGGACAATAACTGACCACACTTGGGAGGTTGCTGGATAGACACGGACAATAACTGATCGCACTTGGGAGGTTGCTGGATAGACACGGACAATAACTGACCGCACTTGGGAGGTTGCTGGATAGACACGGACAATAACTGAGGCACTTGGGAGGTTGCTGGATAGACACGGACAATAACTGATCGCACTTGGGAGGTTGCTGGATAGACACGGACAATAACTGATCGCACTTGGGAGGTTGCTGGATAGACACGGACAATAACTGACCGCACTTGGGAGGTTGCTGGATAGACACGGACAATAACTGAGGCACTTGGGAGGTTGCTGGATAGACACGGACAATAACTGATCGCACTTGGGAGGTTGCTGGATAGACACGGACAATAACTGACCGCACTTGGGAGGTTGCTGGATAGACACGGACAATAACTGACCGCACTTGGGAGGTTGCTGGATAGACACGGACAATAACTGATCACACTTGGGAGGTTGCTGGATAGACACGGACAATAACTGATCGCACTTGGTAGGCTGCTGGATAGACACGGACAATAACTGATCGCACTTGGTAGGCTGCTGGCTGGACACGGACAATAACTGATCACACTCGGTAGGTTGCTGGATAGGACACGGACAATAACTGATCACACTCGGTAGGTTGCTGGATAGACACGGACAATAACTGATCACACTCGGTAGGTTGCTGGATAGACACGGACAATAACTGATCACATTCGGTAGGTTGCTGGATGGACACGGACAATAACTGATCGCACTTGGTAGGTTGCTGGATGGACACGGACAATAACTGATCGCACTTGGTAGGTTGACAATAACTGATCGCACTTGGTAGGTTGCTGGATAGACACGGACAATAACTTATCACACTTGGTAGGTTGCTGGATAGACACGGACAATAACTGACCACACTTGGTAGGTTGCTGGATGGACACGGACAAGAGTTGACTACACATGGCAATTTGCATGGTAAAGACAGATTGAAGTCCACTACATTGCCATTCATGTTGCAGAAGCCCTGAAAAGATGTGTGTGTATCCGAGCGATCTTGGTGCAAAAACTTCCTTCCCAAAATACCACTTTTACGGAAACTGTTTGCAATGCTCTCCTGTCTCTCTGGAAGTCTAATTTAAAAATTAAAAAAGATTTGTGTGCAAGACAAGTGGAATTTCGCATCTGCTGAGATTTTTGGAACGTTATCTTGATTTGCTGGCGCCGTAGCGGAGGGGTTACAAACGCAATTCATAATCTCGCGAACCGCGTTCGAAACACAGCTGTGGGAGATTTGGAAGCAGGCCGCCTTGCGCTGATTTTCATACAGTGGTATGAGTTCCGATTGTTCAGAAAGCAATGGCAGAATTACTGAACGTAAACTGGTCAAGAAATCATGAACAACCAACAACAACAAAATGCTGGAGGTGACTGCGACGTCTTATAAAGGATATACAACAAACTTTTAACTATCTTGATTGGGGAGCCAGTCTGTGCATAGGCGGAACCACGAAGAAGTGCTGTAGGATGTTGGTCCAGTATGAATCTGGTGTTGGTAGCCGTACCCTTGGTGACCTGTTCATGAAGATACTGCGTGTTATATTTACCATATATAACGGGTTGTATACTGGCCAAGACCTATTGTCGCGCCCTCGTCGAGCGTCTTGGGCAACAGGTACCTTCTGGGTCCTGGCTAAAGTCAGTAGGATCGCCGATTCCTCCGAAGTCGGAGAGTAGTCTGCCTGTACGGCGAGGAACCACCAGTCTGCACACCAATAAGCCAGACATGGGACAACGGATACTCACGCAAACCTCAGGTCCTGTATGACATCACACTGATGTTGGACAACAGGATGCCTTCATCCGACATACAGGACTTGGCGTTGGAGCTCAAGCCAACGAACACAAGCAAGCATATTTACCATATTACCAACTGATCATCATTATTATATTATTACCATGTGCTATGCCTCCAGTACACTACAAGTAGTAGCACTTTATGAACTAAGCTTGAGTTCAAAGCCGTTGGATGTTTTAACAAAAAGGGGGAGGAGGGGGGTTTAAACCATTTTTGATGTGTCTGATCGCTTTAACTGATGTAACTGGTTAAATGTCAACGGATGATTAACCGTCCGAAGCGACTTCCCGTATCTGCTATGGGCTAGTATACGGTAGTTTTTTTTTTTTTCGTTTTTTTTTCTAATCAACCTCCCTTTAATTGTATATATAATACAACCATGTCCGCTACCACATGAACAACTTTTAAATCCATAACTATGACACACCCCTACTTCCCATTTTCCGTCATCTATATTTGTTTGGTCTAAACCTATTTTTTGTATCAACGACTGGCAAGAGAAAGTCAACCAGAGAGACGAATGGAGACGGATTGTATTTGCAGCAAAGAACCTCAATGGCTCGGAACGCTGAAGAAGAAGAAGAAACCTATTTTTTATTTGGCTCTGGTTCGGTTACGCCTGCTAAGTTAAAATCACATCAAAATGCGTGAGGTCGCTGCCTACCTTCTAGTAGTTCTAACCTCCCTTGGCGGGAAAGCTTCACCATGTGTGGCTTGGAAAAAGATTTTCATTGGAAAAGATTCTCATTTGGAAAAGATTCTCGGCAGTCTGGGAATCCGAACAGATTCCCCCGGGAAGGTAACCCGGTCAACAAATGCCTGATGAAGTTGGACGTGTCGACCGAAAGGTTAAAATATCGCAGCTCTGCTGTAAACAGGCACAACGCAGTTACTTCTAAAACAATATCCCGAACGAACGCAGCAGCAGCAGCAGCAGCAGCAGCAGCAGCAGCAGCAGCAGCAGCAGCAGCAGCAGCAGAAGAAGAAGAAGAAGAAGAAGAAGAAGAAGAAGAAGAAGAAGAAGAAGAAGAAGAAGAAGAAGAAGAAGAAACACAATCCGACAAAATGAGCAAAATCATTAGCCAAGTTTTAAAAAAAAAAGTGGGGGGAGGGGTATAGAAGAGCTCGTCGCATTAGGTTCCTCAAAGTTAGTATCAGTTCCATCAGTGCTGCAGTTGCTGCGGCCCCAGCCTCTGAAAAGAAAGGCGCGACCCCAGCCTCTGACAACAAAGGTGCGACCCCAGCCTCTGACAACAAAGGTGCGACCCCAGCCTCTGACAACAAAGGTGCGACCCCAGCCTCTGACAACAAAGGCGCGACCCCAGCCTCTGACAACAAAGGTGCGACCCCAGCCTCTGACAACAAAGGTGCGACCCCAGCCTCTGACAACAAAGGTGCGACCCCAGCCTCTGACAACAAAGGCGCGGCCCCAGCCTCTGACAACAAAGGTGCGACCCCAGTTGCTGCAGCAGAGAAAGATTACAAGAAAGAAGAGACTGAAGAATCTGATGATGCCCGGGCTTTGAATTGTTTGATTAGACACATGTTTATTCATTACAGTGTATGTTAATGACGATGCAATTAAAAATTTAAAAAAAAACAAACAAAAACAAAAACAAGCCAGTTGTGTATTTCAGAAAGTGCTTTACCCACCACAACACAAACTTCAATAGGCGATGACGAAGAGCTCATTCTGCGGACCTTTGTGGAATACGTTGAGGTAATTTGTGTAACCGCCATTATGATTATGGCGGCTTGAACTTTTATCAGATTCAGTGCTAAACAAAAAAGTAGGTTTGGGCCAAACAAAAATGCATGGCGGAAAATGGGGTGTGCCACAGTTATGACTTCAAAACAGATATGTTGTATTATAACGCAATGACCACATTTCACGCACAGACGTGGTGTATTTTTAATGGCTGTACAGTGTTTGAAAATATTTCCGGTCCAAGTTTTGTATTCACCCTCTGTAAATCTAATGCAGCATAATAGGTAAATACAAAACTTGGACCTGCAATATTTTCAAACACTGCACGGTCATTAAAAATATTCCCATGTATAAGCCCGTGGCAGCACAGGGGAAGTCGCTTAACCATCCCATGGCACTGAATCAGTTAAAAGAACACAGGCAAAAATAACCAGAAGTAGTTTCCTGCCGTGGGTGTGTGATGTGACATAGCTTGGCATTTTGTAGGCCTGAGAGCAAGGGGGAGAAAGCTGATGACATAGCTTGGCATTTTGTAAGATTGAGAGCAAGGGGAAAGCTGATGACATAGCTATGGCATTTTGTAAGATTGAGAGCAAGGGAGAAAGCTGATGACATAGCTATGGACATTTTGTAGGCCTGAGAGCAAGGGGGAAAGCTGGTGACGAGAGCCATTCCACACGAAACATTCCTTTCTCCACCTTACTAAGCATACTCTTTGAATCCGTAATGAATACAACGCGTGTTGCAATAGTCTCCTCTAGTCAACGGAATGCCGCTGTTATCTCCTCCACCTCTATTCCTATGCTGGAGGTCGTAGTCTCATATGCCAGACTCTCCTTTTTCAAGACTCGTCCATTAGCCTTTTCAATAAAGCCCCAACCATTATGTCTGTTTCTCAACACTGACCCATCGGTGTAGATGACTATGTCACCTTGATGTGTGTTACTCTGGATCAGCTGTTGCACTTCAAACTCAGTGCGGCCCGCTGCCCATTCTCTGCACTCACGACCCAGTGTTATTATTACATGTCTTCCGGAACTTCAACCCACTCTCTTTCACGATTGATGGTCTCTAGATCACACATCTGACGTATAGAAAGTTCTGCCTGTGCCATCCAGGACCTGCCTTCGTTTTAGTCTATGACCCTTGACTATATCCATGGCTGCATGGATAGTAAACCGTATTAACGCTCCGTAGTAATCTGTATTAATCCGCGGGTAATCCCTATCTGGAGCAACTCTCAGGTACCATTTGGCCTGAAGGACCCTATGCCTATCCGTCATTGTTAGTAGGGCCAGGATATGCCCCATGCATATAATTGGTGTGTCCTTTGTGCACTCCAGGATTACCCACATGGCAGCATTCTGTATGCGTTCCAACCTTTCAAGCTGGCTCTTTGATACTGTCAGCAGCCCCAAAACCATACTCAATGACAGAAATTATTAACTGCTGAAAGAGCCTGTACAGCAGTGTTTCCCCAACGTGGGGCCCTCGCACACAGGGGGCAATTCGATTGTTGAGGGGGGGGGGGGAATTCAAAAATGGAAGAAATCGGCTGGATATAACAAAACGGGGAGACTTGAGACTGAAGTTAACTAAATTGGAACCTGACATAAAATCTCTTTGCAGCAAGCATCAAGCGCAAGGATCTCACTAAATTTAAATAATTACTAATAATTAAAATAATATAGAAAAATCTTTCATTAAAATTATTTTGTACTTGAATTTCAGTTCTCCATTATATGTTTTGAAAATTTACTTACTGTGTTTGCTCAATAATTTCCTAGTGATTTCTTCCTAAAACCTATCGGTCCTTTGGCTAGGATCGGGTGCATTTGCTGCTCTCCCCCCAGTAGTGCGCCTGGTCTGGTCGGGGGCCGGGATGATCAAATAAAAACCCATCACATATCTTCACCTTAGATGTGGGCCTGGTGGACCACTGTGGGCAATAGCTCACAGTGAGACTAAGGGTCCACACAAAAAAGGGGAGGCGGGGGAACCAGCTTGTCTGGGGTAACCGCCAAACCTAAAAAAAAAAAAAAAATTCACCCAACACAACCGACACACAGGGACGCGGGGCCTGTATGTGTGTGGGAAGGGGGGGGGGGGGGGGCGCCTCTGGGAACCGTGAGCCCTTCTAAAAACAAATTTCAAGTTTCTTTAGTGAACATTTCAATTTTTGAATATTAAATATGATGCGTATGTTGGGGACATGTTATGAGAAGAAATGGACTGGAGAACTTAGTGACAGCTGGCAAGATCGAAGGGAACAGACCAAGAGGAAGACCGAGAGGAAAATACCTGGATGGCTTGGCCACATGGCATGGACGAGACAGGAACACTGAGCTGATCCACGACTCTGGTGATCGAGTGAAATGGCGAATCATGACCGCCCACGCTTTCCGGCATGGCACATGATTGATTGATTGATATGTTGGGGCGGGGGGGGGGCATAAGAATTTTAGAAAGGCTTCGGTGGGGCATAGCTCAAAAAAGGTTGGGAAACACTGCTGTACAACATCCTTTGATCTACCCCGGTTGCTGCCATAGCCCTCAATGCATTAAGTCCTCTACCAACCTTCACTATCAAAGCCTCCACATGATCCTTAAAAAACAAACACCTGTGAAAGGCGATACCCAAGTACTTCAATTTACTCTCTCACCTAAGAGGACATCCATTCAACATAATACCTGGGACATCTGCCCTGACGATCCGTTTACCCAGGGAGTACCACACAACCGGTGCCTTGTCTGGGTGTATAATGGCCCCTGCACCACTCCGCCACCCCATTCACTGCCACCTGTAAGTCTTTAACCAAACTGGCCCTGCCACTGCCCCTGTCTGTACACCAGCACATCATCTGCAAATGTCAAGATTCTATCCACACTTGGTGTCTCAATAACTGTAATTTTGTAGGCCTGAGAGCAAGGGGGAAAGCTGGTCAGTCTTCCCTCACTTTGGCCAACGACACGCCCAGGCGTCGAACCCGTGTCCGGCCGTGCTCAAGACATGACCAGCGCAGCTCGCTATTAACCTCGCTGGCGCGTCGGCCACACATTTAGCCTGTTGACGCTTCAGAGGTCAGCATGGCTGAGAGATTTAACGCACTTAAACTTTCTATGCTGACCGCTGGCCAATAAAGAGAAATCACAAACTGGACAATAATAATGATCGTGATCCAGAGTTCTGCTTTATAGTCCGTGCCGTGTGGCTTTGGTTATCATGTCTGTTCACAACCTTATGTCTCGTGCACTGCCAGTCTTCTTATAGTCCGTTCCGTGTGGCTTTGGTGATCATGTCTGTTCACAACCTTCTGTCTCTTGCAGTGCCAATCATTTCTGAAACTAATGTTCATCCTTGCCATGATGTCAAACTGCCCAGCATCTTCTTTCTTGATCTCCCTCTGTCTCTCCTCCACTTAAACTTTCTTGCTGTGACGACATACTCCAACTTTCCCCTTCTCGTGACACGCCCAAAGAATGCGGACTGTCTGCATTCGGTGTTTGGCACCAACAAGTCATAAACATAAATCATTTAGGGATGAATTTTACATGAAACATTAAAGCATAATATGTAAGCAAATATATGATTCTTACAACAAAATGTTTGTTTCCTTTTGTTTTGATTAAAGTTTTAAAATAATCCTCGCAAAACGTCAATTGTTATATAGTTTTGAAAAAAAAATAGATACTAACAGGATCTTTAACGGTGTATGAAAACTAGAGAGAGAGAGAGAGAGAGAGAGAGAGAGAGAGAGAGAGAGAGAGAGAGAGAGAGGGCTGGAGAGAGAGAAGAGAGAGAGAGAGATGAAGATATCGACATAGCGTGTGTGTGGAATTACGAATGCCTGCGAGAGAGAGAGAGAGAGAGAGAGAGAGAGAGAGAGAGAGAGAGAGAGAGAGAGAGAGAGAGAGATGAAGACAGCGACACAGCGTGTGTATGTGGAATAGTGAATGTGTGTGCGAGAGAGAGAGAGAGAGAGAGAGAGAGAGAGAGAGAGAGAGAGAGAGAGAGAGAGAGAGAGAGAGAGAGAGGAGGGGGGGGGGGAGAAAGAGCGATACTTCTTCTTCTCCGTTCATCCTGATTTTTTTTTTTCGGATGTGACTGCGATGTGCTTGTTTACAGCAGAGCTGCGTTCTTGCGCCGTTAGGCCGACACATCCGACTTCTGCGGGCATTTGTTGACCGGGTTAACCTTCCCGGGAAATAGAGACACGAGGGCGAAAGAAAATGTGGGAAAAAGTGACACTGGAAGAGAAAAAGAAATATACACAGGCAATGAGAGCATGGCTCACCTCTGAAAATCCCCCCCCCCCCCCACACCTATCAGCGACGGGGTGTTTCCAGATATAAACAACATACACAATAATTTACCTCCCCAGGAAATAATCAGCGAAGAAAGAGACGACGTGGAGCGGTCATCGGAAAGAACAGACGTCCAAACACTTCCAACTCGAGCGTATCTGGAGCAGACTGTCGTTCCTCTGCTTATTGCCGCCATGATAACCCTGGCACGCGAAAGGTTGGTTGCATCCAGCAGTTTTGTGGCTGTTTGTTATTTCTTGGCAAGTTTATGTTCAGTATTTTGCCATTGATTTCTGAGCGACCGGCACTCATTTCATTCTACGCAAACCAACGCAGGGCGGTCTGCTTCCAAATCGCCCGCAGCTGTTTCAAACGCGGTATGTGAGATTATGAATCGCGTCCGTAACCTGGTGTCACAGAACCGGTGCGTGAAAGTTGCCAGTAGTAAAGTTGGACAGGCGAAGTTTTGGGTTTATTTTTTCTTTCTCCTAGTTGGACATTTCAAGGTGTTTGTTTCGCTGATTGTATTTTCCCCCCTCGAAGTTAGACATTGACAGTTGTTTTTGGGGTCCCAACTCCCCTTCTCCCAGTATTGTTTAAATGCTGGATAATTTGTTACCCCACACATTAGAAAGAAAAAGCAGCGGCTGCAGCAGGATATAACAATATGAATTGGAAACAAATAGGTATATTAAGCTCCTGCCACACATTAGAACAATACCTGTGACTATATGTTTTTAGTGTTTCAGCTCAAGTATGATTTATTTGTTCACTTTATATGACAAATAACTCTGCAGTTTGCACCTAACAAAATGCATTGCCCGGGAAGGTAACCCAGTCAACTAATGCCTGAAGAAGTCGGATGTGTCGGCTGAAAGGTGCAAATATCGTAGTTCTGCTGTAAAAACACAATGTCTAAAATAACATTCCGGACGAATGTAGAAGAGGAAGAAATGCGTTGAAATATGCCAGGCAATAAATCGTGCAACATATTGTTTGTGGATCCTGTTTAGTTTAGTCGATGGATCAACATTACGGCACACGGGTGCAACCCAAAAGTGCTCCGTTCTTCTCCTAACTCAAACCTGAGTCTGGAGAACTAAGCTCAGTGCACGAACTCCGTAGCACCGGTGAGGATCCTGAAATACTGTGGTTCCTGTGTTTACATTAATTAAGGGCATACATTGTTTTTAAGTTTGTGGACTTCTGTCTTGGACTGCTCAAATGCTTAATTTATTGCTGTGTTAGTAACTTCAGTGATTTGTCTTGACGATAGTTTGCCACTGGAATCAAAATCAATATCATTTTCTTTTTTAGACCATCCCACCCCGTGGAGTTTCTGGCTGCGTATTTAATGAAGAACAGAGCAGCTTCGAATGAAACAGCATAACATGTCAGGGCTCGAGAGGGAATGATACCATGTACCAAACATCATTTGATAAGCATACAGGAAGAAAGTATATAGACATCAATGCAAGGGAATGAATGATACCATAAAGAATACCAGCACTTTGAAGAGAATCAAACAATGATGTCATACATTAGAGCTTTGAGATGAATCCAACGTATGAACATCAGTGTACTGAAGTACATGAAGTAATGACACCAAACATCTGTATACTGGTGTAAATGAACATACAAATGAATGTAACCAGCATACGAAACACACAGTGCTTTGAGATGAAACCAATGTACCAAACATCAGTGTACTGAAGTATATGAAGTAATGGCACCAAACATCTGTATGCTGGAGTAAATGAACATACAAACGAAAGTTACCGGCATATGAAACACATCAGTGCTTTGAAATGAAACCAACATACTGAACATCAGTGAACTGAAGTATATGAAGTAATGACATACAAATGAATGTAACCAGCATACGAATCACACATTCTTTGGAAGGAATAGAACCATTGTGTTGAAATGTGGTACTTTAGATTGAAATCACATCAATCATCAGCATTTTAGTGTAAATAAAACCACTATATTACTATATCAATGCCTGGAAGAAATATCACATCAAACGTTATGAATATACTGGTCAAACCATCTGGTTAAATGTCAATATATTGTTCTGGAAAAAAAAATAACTATTGCACTAAACATTTTTTTTAAAAAATCATCTCACTAAATAACAGTATATGCAGTTGAAATGATCACGCCAAACATCACATATTTAGTTAATTTTTTACAAAAAGTTATCACTATCATGTATTATTAACAATTGGGCCAAAAGTCCGACCTATTCAAAATGTACCCAGTATTTAAGAAGATTGCTTAAGACCAAAATGTACCCAGTATTTAAGAAGATTGCTTAAGATAAACAAAATAGAGGACAATGAAATAGTGTCGAAACGTAAAAAAGATATGAAAGTCTAGAAAAGATCATTATGAAGGTAGACCTAAAGAGTATGGAGAAGAGCATTAGAGACAGATGAATGATGCAGGAGGACATGATGGTAGCTGCAGGAGATAGCAACAGACAGGATGGCTGTGAGTAACTCGGTCGATGGCCTACGCTTTATGGGGGATAAAGGGTTGAAGAAGAAGAAGAAAACGAAGAAGAAGAAGAAGAAGAAGAAGAAGAAGAACAAAGAGGAGGAGAAGAAAAGTAAGAAGAAAAAAGGGAAGAAGAAGAGTAGGAAGAAGAAGATAAAAAGGAGGAAGAAGAAGAAGAAAAGCAGAAGGAGGAGGAGGAAGAATAACAATGAAGAGGAGGAGGAATAATAACAAAGAAGAGGAGGCAAAAGCTTAAGAAGAAGATTCATGTGTTATGTTGATACAGTTAATGCTGCATATATTATTATTTGTTGCCTATCTATACAAACTGTCCACATACATTTGTCTCTGTTCTCCCCTGCCTCTCTGGCCTGGTACTTCCCCCATATATGGCACGCCGTCATGAGAGCGACGTTATGCAAAGTAGCAGCTATATGATGATGATTGACACAGGACATATTGGACGTCCACTTCCTTGGCCACCACCATGTATTCAGTTTTGTTCAGATTTAACGATAATGCCCTGTTCCAGCTCACCTCCACCACCTAACCCAGAATGGTTTGCAGACTACTTTCAGACACTGCAAGTAAAACAGCCATGTACATATCTCCGATTGTATCTATTTTGTCCTCCCATTTTATTGATGCTTATTTATTTTTTTGTTTATGCATGCGCTTGCTTTGAACTCAAGCGTAGTCCATACACAAGTTACTTCTTCCGGTGCACTGGACTTTTGTGTGTGGCCTAGCACTCCCTATTACCAGTATCCCATCTCAGGAGAACCCACTCTGACTTCAGAGGTACTTTAATTTATGTCCCCGCATCAAAGATGAAAAGCCAACATTATAGTGCAACTGGCTGATGTAGGGGTTGGACCCGTTACCTCAGCACACCAGATGTTTAAGACTAGAGCTTTTATCCCTTCCGCCATGCTAACCTATTGTTGGTTATGACACAGATAATTACCCCCATGCTAACCTATTGTTGGTTATGACACAGATAATTATCCCCATGCTAACCTATTGTTGGTTATGACAGATAATTATCCCCATGCTAACCTATTGTTGGTTATGACACATAATTATCCAGCGGCTTGTCCTGTGTAGAACTTCCCCTACGTAAATCTTGTGACACGTCTCTCTTTCATAAGCCTTTGTTGCTGTCATGTGTACATTATCTATGACATTTTGAATCCATCTATATTGTGGTGTTTCTCTCCTCCACTTTCCCAGCACACTTCCCTCAATAATTATCCTTTTTTTTTCAGACTTTCATGTCTGTGTGCAAACCCAAACTGTTTCATTGAACTCATTTGTGTTTGTCTTAATAACCAGTCTGTTTCAATATTGAGTTCTTGTTGGATAAGTTATTTTTATTCTACTTTCCTTCCAACTACTGAACATAAACTGGTCAAGAAATATACAAACAGTCAAAAAATGCCGGGGTTGACTGTGACGTCCTGTAAAGGATATGGAACTAACTTTTTCCCCTACCAATAGATTTTTAAAACATGAAACAGATAATGCAAGAAAATGTCCAGAATGTTTTACTAATAAAAGTATACAACAATAAAGAAATTATATTTTGAGTTGTGTGATTGTTGCTTGAGTTGCTTGTACATGGAGCCAGATTGGAGGAGAGGAATTATAAGTGCATGCCTGTATGAGTTTTGTGGCAGCTATCTGTGCGTGTGAAAGCAAGCTGCAGGTTTGTTGTGGTGCACCATGTTGTACATCAGGTAACCAACTCATTTTGGTCTATACTGGAGGAGGAAAATGTGGTGAACACTTGATCTCCATCAGTGAAACCTCAATTCAGGAGACAGAATCATACACCTATTGAGATAGCCATGTCAGCTGAGAAGGTGGAGCACAAAGATAAATTTTTTTTTTTTTGCATATCCTTTACAGGACATCGCTGTCAACACCAGCATCTTTCAGCTGTATGTTGATTTCTTGGCAAGATTACGCTCAGTAGTTTGCCATTGCTTTCTGAGCGGCCGGCTCACATACCCCGTAAGTTACCGATGCGATTCGAACCACTGCTGATTCTCACAGTCATCACGTTTCCGACGAGAGTATACGAGATTATGGAGAAAAGTCATAACCTCTAAGCTACGAAGCCGGCAAAGATAAAATAAGAATACAAAAACCAAGAGTTTTTATAGCACTAGGAAATTTGTGAGTCAAAAGAAGTTAAAACTAGTAAAAGTCTTACAATATTGAACAATAATGCCAAATCAGTACCACTGTAGCAATCAGAAACATGGTGAGATAACAGACTTGAACCAAGGCTCTGGTAATCATGTGACTTATCAGCATGACACATGATGATTATCAAAACTAAATCAGCTTGGGTTGGCAGCCGAGACAATTACTCCATCTTGACTTAGACATCACTGCATGCACACAATGTGATTATTGCCACCCTTTTGAGAAACAAAAGTTACTCTCCATGGCAAAGTAGCCTGCATCATGTTCCGAAGGTTGTGTGTTCGATTCAGACTTATGTCGTTCACATGAGGACAATTTTCTCAGAGACTTTCTGGTGATCATCGCTGGAGTTACCAAGGTCGTGTTCCATGTGACGCTTTCAGCAGGCTGCACTGTAGAAAGAGACCGAGTTACACAGGACAAAACCTGGCGCAATGAAGTCAATCGTCTTGCTGTTTAAACTCTTTTTTTGAGAAATAAAACATTTTGAACTGTTTCTTTAATGTGTAAAACAAAACCTCCAGAAAATCGTGATGATACTCTGTGTTTAATCATTATAACTAGATTGACCATTTGGTGAGATTAAAGAGGATTCTAAAACAAGAATTACAAATAGATTTTACTATAAAACACCACTAGTAATATACGCCATTTAGCGAGATTAAGCATGATTCTAAAACAAAGAATTACAAACAGTTTTTACTATAAACTACCACTAGTAATATACGCCATTTGGCGAGATTAAACACGATTCTAAAACAAAGAATTACAGTTTTTACTATAAAATACCACTAGTAATATACACCATTTGGTGAGATGAAACATGATTCTAAAACAAAAAATTACAGTTTTTATAAAATGTCACTAGTAATACATACCATTTGGTAAGATTAAACATGATTCTAAAACAAAGAATTACAAACAATTTTTACCATAAAGTACCACTAGTAATATACGCCATTTGGCGAGATTAAACATGATTCTAAAACAAAGAATTACAAACAGTTTTTACAATATAATATCACTAGTAATATACGCCATTTGGTGAGATTAAACACGATTCTAAAACAAAGAATTACAAACAGTTTTTACTATAAACTACCACTAGTAATATACGCCATTTGGTGAGATTAAACACGATTCTAAAACAAAACATTACAGTTTTTATAAAATGTCACTAGTAATACATACCATTTGGCGAGATTAAACACGATTCTAAAACAAAGAATACAAACAGTTTTTACTATATAATATCACTAGTACATATACATGAAGAACTCTTTTGTGTCTCTATACAACACAGAGCCAAGAATGTGAACATTTTGTTGAATGGGTAAAACAAACTACACATGATCAATAAAACCTCGTTGTAATCAGTGGTGCAGTGGCTCGCACGCTTGTCTGTTGACAAGATGGTCATGTGATCGAATCCCCATTGAAGTAGACGTTGTTAAATGAAACAAACTGAATAAAAAAGTAAATCTTGGTGACAAGGTGTTTAATACGTTGTAACTAGACTGACCATATGGCAAGATTACATGTGATTCTAAGACTAGAATCCAAATAGTTTTTACTATAAAATACATCTCTATTTGTAGTATACTTGAAATACACTTCTGTATCTTTTTACAACACAGAGAGCAAAATTTGAACACCTTAATTTCATGGGTAAAACAAACTAAACACAATGAATAAATCCTGGTTATGTTTAATAAGGAAGCCGTGGTAGTGGAGTGGCTAGCACACTTGTCTGCCGGCCCAGTGGTCATGTGTTTGAAACTTCATTGAGGTGGACTTGGCTAAACTGATCATGGACAGACAGAAAAACCAATGAGCGAGTCCTACACGAACCAAACGAAAACCACAAACTGATTAGAGAAAGTAGACATATGAAAAGAAATAATGAACTGAAGTACTTGGTGACAACTGGCAAGATTGAGGAGAAAAGAACAGTGGAAAAGAACAAGGAGAAGGCAGAGAGCTAAATATCTAGATGGATTGGCAACATGGCATAATCAAGACAAAAACACAGAGCTGATCTACAACTCTGGTAATCATGTGAAAAACATGACCGCCTATGCTCAACGGCATGGCACATGATGATGATGGCCTTATGATGAACCAGGAACACTGGTAATAGGGAAAGCTAATCCACATGCAAACATCAATCCAGTGCACTCTCTAGTTGTAGCAACTATTAAAGGTAGTAGCACGTATACGGACTATGCTTAAGTTCAAAGTGGGCAAACATGGCCTCCCCCAAATAACATGTTCATTCACTTTATAGCATTTATAATTTAGCACTTCTCTAGTCTTCTTTATCCAAACTGGTCAACAGACATCAGTGACAGGACTGGTTGGTTGTGTGGTTGTGAATCTGGCAAGACTTCAGTTTCAACTGTTAAGTCTGACGCGCTGACATCCGTTCAGTTTAATGGAGACCTGAAAAGATTTATCTGTCAGAGAGAGGTTGGCATAGAAACATTTCTCCTTACCCGGAATCAACATGCATGAGCAGGTCCGCATGGCCGAATGGATAAGAACGCATGTTCTTAAACATCTGGTGCGCTGATGCCGGGGTAAGCGTTTCAACCCATACACCAGACAACTGGACTAAAATGTTGACCTGCCGTCCTTGACTAGGGGATGTAAATTACAAGTACCTCTGAAGTCAGAGTGGGTTCGCCTAATGGCAAGGGACACTGTTAATAGGGAAAGCTAATCCACACTCAAAATTTAGTCCAGCACTACTATAAATAGTGTGTATGGACTACGCTTGAGTTCAAAGCGAGCGATCGCAAAAAAAAAATACACATAATCTGCAGGGACTGTGGTGCAGGTTTTCCTTCCCCACTCCAAGTTCAGAAACCAGTTTGTGACTTGACAGAATCTACCCATTCTGATTCTTGGTCTTCTTTTAGACATATTGATATTGTGATTGATCAATCACTGTGGTTAATATTGTGTCACAGTGAAAACAGTGCAGCTTACCAGAACAGTACAACAATAATAACAATAACAAAACCCACTGAACAAAGTGGACCCCATTCTCCCTGTTTGATTATGTCAAGCTGTGATCATAATTTAAAACAGGATCTCTTTTCGTGCGACGGGCATATTGGCTATGCAGTGACAGCCACATGATGTTAACAAATCAAGACTTAATGAATGATGTGTTCACTATGCCTCCATCTACCTTTACCTCACGGGACATTCTCTGACACCCACTTTAGGATGGGTCGCCCTGGGGGATCCATATCAGTGACAAACATCCCTGTGTCATGGGGATTCAAACCATTGGTAAACGTGCGGGCAAATGCACTATCACGGCTCCCTGCGATATTGAGAGTACAACATAATATACATAATATCATCATCTCCAGCAGATTAACCTGTCTGAAGGCTGGTGTTAAAGTCATCTGATTACAATTATTACATTATCTCATTTAATCACAGACAATTGTTACTTTATCTCCTTTAGCCACAGACAATTGTTACTTTATCTCCTTCAGTCACAGACAATTATTACTTTAATCCTGTCAGTCACTGACAATTATTATTTTAACTCCTGATCCAGAGTGTTGGTATTTTAACTCCTTCAGTCCCAAGCAACAATTTATTTGTGACTGGCTCTTCCCCATGAATACCAAGCATCACATAATTTGTTCTTTTAGTCTTCATATTTGGTTACTGCACACTAAAGAAATCTGGCTTCTCCAGTAGCCACTTCCACTGTGGCATTTACTTTCTGTAAAATCATTGGGGGGGGGGGGGGGGGGGGGGGGGGGGGGGGGTGAGGGAAAAGAGTAAAGGTTGTCCCATAGCAGATACTGTCATTGGGGTGTGAATTGTAAAGCCTTCACATATTGCAGTGGGTTGGCCAGTTTCCTTTCCTTCCATGACAATTCTCATACACTTCTAAAATTGGCCTCTGCTGAGAATTTAACCCGGACCAGACTTGGCAAGCAAGTACACTAACCGCTATGCCACTGCAGCTCTAAAAGTCTGGACTCAGGATGTTTGACAGTGGTTAATTCCCCTATCTGGCTCCTGCTGTGAATCATCTGGGACTGAAAGAGTTAAACATAAAAGTATTGTCTGGAACAGAAAATGTTAAAAGCTGACTGATATTCAAAGTCCTTCGACTAAGGTTCTAAACCCTACAGAAACAAAGAATGCTCTGAATATAACAAGTTCATTTTTGGACTGCTTTGTTGTGACCACAAGGTACATTTTTCCGAAGACCCCTGGGGGAAATTGATGGAGGTACAGAGAGATACTTTCAGCAGGAAGCTCATTATTCTGCAGAGAGAGAGACTGCCAAAGATGGGTTCAGTCCCATTGCAATGAAGTCTATTCTCTTGCCTTTAATCTTGTGTTTTAAACCTTTTAATGTAAATACAAAGTAAATAATAAATGTATAGTTAAAAATGTTCAAATCATCTAAAGTAGGCCAGCATGGCCGAATGGATAAGACCGCCTGTTCTTAAAACAACCTGCTGACGTCGAGATAACCAGTTCAACCCCTACATCGGTCAGTTGGACTAAAATGTTGACTTCTTGTCCTTGGCTTGGAGATGTAAACTACAAGTACCTCTGAAGTCAGAATGAGTTCGCCTGATGGCGAGGGACACTAGTAACAGGGAAAGCTAATCCACACGCAAAAATCAGTCCAGTGGACTAGAAGTAGTGGCATGTGTACAAAGCAAGCGAGGGCCAAAAAAAACATGTAAAGAAAGTGCTAAATACAAAACTGTTAATATATGCAATTGATATAATAAATTTAAAAAATGCACGAAAAAAACAAACAAACGCAGAATATTAAATTCAAACACCAGTTGTATAATAAAAAATATGTGAACATTTACTATCACATGTATTCGTGAGTATGAAAACATAAAGTGTAAAAATTATGCTTGTTATAGTATTCATAAAACCAGTTACACATTCAACTGTCTGTATATTGTCTTGCCAAAAGCAGACCATGGTTTTCATCTACTCTTGGATGTGAAGAGAGCTGCTAAGTGAAGGGAGCGCATGCATAAATATAACTACATGGTAGATAGCAATCCGGATTCAAGCAAATGGCACTAACAAACTCAACTGCATGAAATAAAACTAAAGAAATATGTTTACAATTTGACAGCTGAAATTATATTACACATCTAGTTGTTAGTTGCATGTCCTTTACAGGACGTAGCAGTCAACCCCAGCATTTTTGGCTGTTCATGATTCCTGGGCAAGTATATGTTCAGTAGTTTGCCATTGCCTTCTGAACGAACGGCACCCATTTCATAAAACACAGCTAGTTGACAAATGTCAATAAATTAAATCTGCAATGGCAGGATGTTTTTCAATTTGGTGGTTAATAAAAAAAACCAATCAATCTGGCACAGTGAAATATGTAAATTAAGTGTCTTTTCTGTAACAGCTAAACAGATAACTCTCCATTTGAAGGATGAAAATATTCAGTTCAGTTGTAAACCTACTTTAACAATATAAAATGCAACTATATGTATCTGAGAATTGGAGCCTATTCAGTCACTGCTACTTTTCCTTTGTATAGTCCATGCCTCGTTGGCTTGGTGATCATGTCTGTCCACAGCCCTATGTCTCGTGTACTGCCAATCATTTCTGCCATGAGATGAATATGTCCAGCATGTTTACTCTTAGTCTTCCCCTGCTTCTTCTCCCATCCAACTTTCCTGCTATGATGACATACTCCAGCTTCCCCCTTCTGTCCAAAGAAGGTGGACTGTCTACTTCTGATACCAGTAACCAATTCTCTTTGTCAGTTAACCTCTTTCAATATGTCTTAATTACTCTTTCTATTCATCTATAGTGTTCTATAAAGCCAAATCTCCACAGCTTCCACATAACTTATTTGTCTGCTAACTGTCCATGTTTCACTTCCATACATTAGGATTGGCTTAAGAACACTTTTCCTTACCTCAAGGGAGTTTCAATGGCAAAGTGGTTAGTTGTCTGCCTCACGCTCCGAAGGTTATGGGTTTGATTCTGGCCTACGCCACCCATTCACAAGCGCAATTTTCTCGGACTCTTGGGGGTCATCGGAGTAACAGAGTTCATGCTTTGTGCAGCGCTTTCAGATGTCCTGCAGAAAGACACTGAGCCATATGGGATAAAACACAGTGCAATGAAGCCAATCCTCTTGCCCTTTCTCTCACCTCGACTGGCAAAGATAAACTGCAGAGAATATTCGTCCTCTTGTGAAATATTCAAATGCCACACATCATGTCTGCACACTGTTCAGTCACAGTGAAAGAGAACTAAACATCAGTGATGTTTTAAGGAAGTTGCTATTCACGTTATTAGGTTCACATGCACACAGAAAATAACATATATATATATATATCACAGTTGGTGAGTTATTTCAGTGACAAATAAGCCATGCCAGGCAGGTGTAAGATACAATTAAGTAGCTGATAGGCTTGTGGGTGTGGCAACTGTAGAAGAAGGACAAATAATGGACTGGGCTAATATACTTAACTGATTCAGTTCCAAATCAGAATGTAGGTTAGGACCAAACAAAAATGGATGGCGAAAAATGGGAAGTAGGGCTTAAAAGTTGTTAAGATGGTAGCAGACAAGTTGCATTATATAACAAATTAAATGGGGTTACTTAGGGAAAAGCTACTGCATTGATACTGTAACTATAGTATGATTTATAAACCCATGGCAGTTATGGGAATTTTGAATAAGACAATTTAGCATCTCATGGCACTTAATAAGTTAACAGTCTTAGAGAGGCTGGATAATTAAATGAATCAAATGTAGGTCAGCATGGCCAAATGGATAAGAATACATGTTCTTAAACACACAGTGTGCCAATGCCGAGGTAAGGGGTTCAACCCCTACACCGGACAGTTGGACTAAAATGTTGACCTATCGTCCTTGACCACATGAAAAGCTAATCCACATGCAAAATTCAGTCCAGCACTACTAAAAAAAGTAGTGTGTATGGACTACGCTTGAGTTCAAAGCAAGCAAGCACACAACAAAGAAATAGGTAAAGCTAATCCATAATAAAATACAGTCCAGCAATACTAGAAGTAGTGTATGCGGACTATGCTTGAGTTGAAAAGCCAGCGAGAGCAATAACAAACAAACAAACAAAAAATGAATCAAATGATGACAGCGAATTTGTGATCTTGACCAGACTGCAAGAACATCAAGTCTAAAATCATGAACACTACATAGGGGTCAAAGAATAATAATCAACCAACACAGAACTGGTGTCGTCAGCTGTACACGCTGAGGGAGGTATTGAGGATAGGATCCCAGCAATTATTAATTGAATGGTTCAATGTGCAGTTAAGAAAAATCTGTTCTGGTGACTAACTAAATAGGTAAGAATTCTCTTATATAAATATAATGAGCATTCTTACTCAACAAGATACGATTATGGACGTATCTGGCAAGGGTTGCTTTCACATTTATATTTGTGAGGCTTTATTTCATTTTTTCAGTCAGCTCACTATATATAAAACAAATACTGACAAGAATGAGCTACTTATTTTTTAACTTGTAACAGATAAACAGTAACATAATTTTTTTTTATTTTTGTAGTAAATATAATTTCTCCCAGTCTAGTGACTACAAAAGCATAAATGCAATAAAATAAGTTACAATTTAAAATAATGTAAAAGAATGCCGCAAGGAACAAGTAAACTCTAAGAGTAAGACTGAAGAATTAATCAATTAATTGCATGAATTTAACAAACACTGCTTGCATAAGCAAGGCCCTCTCATTGGCTGTCCGAAGAACATCTTCATGGGTAACCTGGAACTTGGATTCCTCCTCCAATTCAACCATGTCTGAGATAAGTGAGACGCCGAAAACTTTCATACCACTATGGCGACCAACTACAGACTCCGGGACTGTACTCATGCCTGTAATAGAGACAAGAGGAAACGTTTTGAATACTCTGTTCGCTAGAATGCGACTTGCATTAAATAATGAAATATCAACAAACAACGCTCAAAGGTCCAGGGCTGCAGCAATCCAGCAGAATACAGAACCAGGAATTCCAATATTGATGAATGACTCGAAGGCCGGTGTTCAACATTTTAAGGCATTCTTTATTTGCCTAAGTCGAGCTTGTTGCATATTCAATAATATCAGTGACAATTTACAATTCGTTGATACCGTGCCTGTTATGGCCAGTATAAAATATTAATTATGAACAATATATAGTTGAATATGTTCAAGCATTGCTACGACCCTGTCACAGTCCTTCTGTCCTTCACTAATCTGCCTATGAGTCACCTTGCTCTTACTTTCTAAGTCTCATTCTGATCTGGGCACATCTGTCCATGATTTTCGGGCTGATATCCATCATACATAAATATTGTTGTGCTCCTTTCCAATAGTTGTTGGCCATCATAATAGTGTCCTTCCAGTATATAATATATCTCGTTCCAGAGAATCGAATCATGCTGCCTTGCTCGTCAAGCTCCAAGATCTGACTGTTTGTTGTTGTTGACAATTTCTCTGACGTCTTCTCCTTTTTACGTCAGCCTCCTAGTTTCTCGTAAGATTTGGTTCACGATTTTCTCAGTAATTCTATTTTGCGTCATTTCATCTGCGCTGCTACTTGGCACTGTTCTTAATTTGTTGATTTCGACATAAACTATAGACAACAAACGAAGTAAATCATAATTTTCATCTTCTGTCTGTTAACTTCCCAAGGAGCAACCATCATCTCCTTTTTCTGTCTGTTAACTCTGTAAGGAAATTTTATCATCTTTCTCTTCTGTCTGTTAACTTCCCAAGGAGATTTTATTATCTTCTACTTCTGTCTGTTAACTTCCCAAAGGGAATTTACGAGGGTAAGTTAATAAGTAAGTCACAAATGGCTGTAGAAAAATAACTAAATATGATAACAACTTGAAACCAGTTTTTTATACATACATTGTCCCTTTATTTCTCAACATAATTTCCACCAACATTGATGCACTAATCCCATAGTTTTATCAGGCCTCCCAAACCTTCTGCATAGAACTACGTGCTCTGTTTTCTAAACCACGTTTTCACTTCACATTCAACTTCCGCGTCATATCCTGCCAAGGTGGGTTTTCAGTGTTTATGCTGACAAATGTTTATCCCGTAAAGCGGTGCATAGCTGGGTAAAAAAGTTACGAGGGCGAGTTAATTAGTAAGTCACACAGTTCTGTGGGCTGGCAGGTAAATGAAAACAAAGCATGCAGTTCTATGCAGCCCGTTTGGGAGGACTGAAAAACTATGGGATAAGTGCATCAATGTTGGTGGAAATTATGTTGAGAAATAAAGGGACAATGTATGAATACAAATAAACTGGTTTCAAGTTGTTATCATATTTAGTTATTTTTCTATAGCCATTTGTGACTTACTTATTAACTTACCCTCGTATCATCTTCTTCTGTCTGTTGACTCTGTAAGGAGATTTTATCATCATCTACTTGTGTCTGTTAACTTCCCAATGAGAATTTATCTTCTTATGTCTGTTAACTTTGTAAAGAGATTTTATCATTATCTTCATCTGTCTGTTAACTTAATTTCACAAGAAGCAATCATCATTTTCTTTTTCTATTTGTTAACTTGACAAGAAGCAATCATTATCACCTTATGTCTGTTAACTTCCCAAGGAGAAGTTATCTTCTTCATCTGTCATTCTTTTGAAGTTGTACACACCACATATATATATATTTCTCTGAGAATTCCTCATTTTAATGCTTAGATCCCCAGGCCAAGCATGTGTGATCACCCATTGTTGCCAAATATAACTACTGGCACCTGGCCATCTTGACAGACAATAGTTTCTTACATTGTGCTTTTAAAAAAAAGGCATAACGATCTCCACAGCATGAAGCCTGGACTGAATTTAGAGACCATGTGTTGTGCATGCAGCATGATACCTCTCTCGGCCTGCCTAGATTGCTCCAGAGGAAAAGTAACGCTAATACATCTGGAACAAGACAAGCTGCAGAAGCTGCTGGATTAGCAAAGCAATACTCTAACTCTGCCTGTTAGCACTTTGATACTTGACCAGTTGCTGACCAAGGCTTTTCCCCGCACCAGGATAAGAGTTGTATCCTCCCAATCGTGCTCCTCTACCAGAAGCCGTAGGCACAATGTGGAGTGTCAGGTTTTGGTGAGCGCTGCCAACATTTGGTGCTAACAGAAAGCAGGTAGTAGCGCCTACTCTCATACGGTAGCTCAGTCATATCTGACTAAGACCAAACATTCGGCGCTAACAGAAAACAGGTAGTAGCGTCTACTGTCATACGGTAGCTCAGTCATATCTGACTAAGACCCAACATTCGGCGCTAACAGAAAACAGGTAGTAGCGTCTACTGTCATACAGTAGCTCAGTCATATCTTATTAAGTCAGCATGGCCAAATGGAAAACAGCGCTTGTTTTTAAACATCCGGTGTGCTGACGCTGAGGTAGCAGGTTCAATCCCTACACCAGTCAATTGGACTAAAATTTTGACCTCTCGTCCTTGACATTGGGATGTAAATTACAAGTACCCCAGAAGTCAAAAGCGAGTTCGCCTGATGGTAATGGACACTGGTAATAGGGAAAGCTAATCCACACGCAAATATCAGTCCAGTGAACTCATAGTAGCATGTGTAAGGACTACACTTGAGTTTAAAGCGACCAAGCACACACACAAAACATGTTTATGCCAAATTATCTTGAAGTTTAAAGTAAATTCTATTTGCAAGTCACAAATCAAATGGGCATATGATGTTAGTTCTGGTTTTTTTCTATGATCAAATGGCACATGTGGAGAAATCTGGTCAATACGATTATGTACCATGCCAAGCTTGTGGTCGAGCATGGTTTAGAATCACAATGTCAAGTCCCGGATCAGATCTGTGCTCTTGTTCTGATGATGCCATATCACCAAGTCATCTAGGTACTTATCTTTGTCTTCCACCTGCTCTTTCCCCACTAAGTTTTCCAGTTGTCACTGACATTTCAAGTTTATTTCTCCTCATAATATGCCCAAAAATACTTGATGCCAACGTCAGTTTTATGTTGATCATCTTTGTTTCCCAGAATTCCGATACCAGGTAATGTGGCCGGGTCAATCCCAGAGCTGTGATGGACAGGAAAATAAACCCTAACCTTGTTCTGCGGCTCTCAGCCGAGGGATATGAGGGATCCCCGGATGAGAGGGCCTGGCTGTTACTCGCCCTCAACTGCATGGAGGTAAGATGCTGAGCCAGCAGCACATTCAGCCTGCCTCGTGAGCTTTACTAGGATGGAAGAATCATCCCCGTCGCATGCAATGATTACGATGCAAGTCTCTTACAATGCAAAACTCACTGAATGAGCATAGTCAAAGGTGGAAAAATGTCTCATTAACACAGAATGGAACGCTTGACTAGTGAATCCATTACCTGGAAGTCTGTAACAATAGCTTGCTGAGTGGATGTTGTCTCATTAACACGAAATGGAACACTTGGCTAGCGAATCCATTACATGGAAGTCCGAAGTGAAAGATTGCTGAGTTGATGTCATCCGCAGACTGACCATTCCTGGTTTGTGCGGGGAGCGGCCAGTGGCGAACGAGATACCCAAAACATGGAAATGAGGAATTAAAGCAGCCATGTGCAGGGCGTGGCGATTCCTTGGTTGAGCCCGGTACCAGAGCACTATGTATCAGCTCTGCAATTATGGAAGCCTCCTTGGATGGCAGTAAATGCCCATGGACTGCCCCTGCCTGCCCATGAAGTCTTTGACCATTCTAACTTGACCAGCTGGGATGTGGACGGCACCACAACAGTGAGAGTCCCCCAGGATGGCTAAAGTCGGATGTGTTGGCCTAAGGGTTTTGGTCCAAGGGTTCATAACGAGAACCACAGCAATTACATATGAAAAAACACTCCGGATGAAGCAGAAGAAGAAGAACTCTAACCTTACAGGGAACTGAACCTGAGACCACATGTTGGTAGATGAGTGCACTAATGAGTATACAATCACAAGTTCAATCTTGAAGTTCAGATCGAAGCAATACCTCACACTACTCCCTAACAGTAATAATCATCATTATCTAATGACATCTTCCCGTTGAAGGTCAGTTTGTCCTCTGTTCAGCATCTGCATGGGCTCTCAGACAGGCTTCTTTCAGTCCATCTCTTGAAGTTATCCATTTATATGACATACATGAAGTTGTCCACTGACATGACATACATGAAGTTGTCCACAGACATGACATACATGAAGTTGTCCACAGACATGACATACATGAAGTTGTCCACAGACATGACATACATGAAGTTGTCCACTGACATGACATACATGAAGTTGTCCACTGACATGACATACATGAAGTTGTCCACAGACATGACATACATGAAGTTGACCACAGACATGACATACATGAAGTTGCACAGACATGACATACATGAAGTTGTCCACAGACATGACATACATGAAGTTGTCCACTGACATGACATACATGAAGTTGTCCACTGACATGATATACATGAAGTTGTCCACTGACACGACATACATGAAGTTGTCCACAGACATGACATACATGAAGTTGTCCACTGACATGACATACATGAAGTTGTCCACAGACATGACATACATGAAGTTGTCCACTGACATGACATACATGAAGTTGTCCACTGACATGACATACATGAAGTTGTCCACTGACATGACATACATGAAGTTGTCCATTGACATGACATACATGAAGTTGTCCACTGACATGACATACATGAAGTTGTCCACTGACATGACATACATGAAGTTGTCCACAGACATGACATACATGAAGTTGTCCACTGACATGACATACATGAAGTTGTTCACAGACATGACATACATGAAGTTGTCCACAGACATGACAAACATGAAGTTGTCCACAGACATGACATACATGAAGTTGTCCACTGACATGACATACATGAAGTTGTCCACTGACATGACATACATGAAATTGTCCACAGACATGACATACATGAAGTTGTCCACAGACATGACATACATGAAGTTGTCCACAGACATGACATACATGAAGTTGTCCACTGACATGACATACATGAAGTTGTCCACTGACATGACATACATGAAGTTGTCCACAGACATGACATACATGAAGTTGTCCACAGACATGACATACATGAAGTTGTCTACAGACATGACATACATGAAGTTGTCCACAGACATGACATACATGAAGTTGTCCACAGATATGACATACATGAAGTTGTCCACTGACATGACATACATGAAGTTGTCCACAGACATGACATACATGAAGTTGTCCACAGACATGACATACATGAAGTTGTCCACAGACATGACATACATGAAGTTGTCCACAGACATGACATACATGAAGTTGTCCACTGACATGATATACATGAAGTTGTCCACTGACATGACATACATGAAGTTGTCCACAGACATGACATACATGAAGTTGTCCACTGACATGACATACATGAAGTTGTCCACTGACATGACATACATGAAGTTGTCCACTGACATGACATACATGAAGTTGTCCACAGACATGACATACATGAAGTTGTCCACTGACATGACATACATGAAGTTGTCCACTGACATGACATACATGAAGTTGTCCACTGACATGACATACATGAAGTTGTCCACAGACATGACATACATGAAGTTGTCCACAGACATGACATACATGAAGTTGTCCACTGACATGACAAACATGAAGTTGTCCACTGACATGACATACATGAAGTTGTCCACAGACATGACATACATGAAGTTGTTCTCAGACATGACATACATATTTGGCTACCAGGCGTTTCGTAAGAGATGACTAAGGAGGGTTAACACCAGGCTGACTACCTCACCCCACAGAAAAACCTGGCAGCAAAATCCAACCAATAATGAACAGGCCTTGAGAAAATAGAAGGCTTAGCAGGGTACCGCTAAAGGCCAGTAGTTCAATGGGGAGCCAAAGACAGAAAAAAGAAAAGAGACATTGCATTCATTCACCTGAGGCTCCTAACTGCCAATAGTAACCCAAAATGGTATAATAATACAAAGCATTAAACAACAAATAAAGCTACAATGACAACAATGGAGTGGTCTTAGATTACTCAGTACAAAGACTGGTATAATGTTTTATGAACATGTCATTTCACCACACATTTAGCCTTGTGACCCCCTCTATTAATACTTGGGAAGTTAATATGGTAGTTTCCTCTTTCCTTCCACATCCAGATAAGAGATTTGTATATGATAAATATTGTATTGTAAAAAGCTTTTTTCATTTCCTATGTGATTGGTGTTCTGAAAATAAACAAAAACATAGACAAAACATAACTTACCAACAGCATCAGCCCCAAACATCCTCAGGATACGAGACTCAGCAGCAGATGAAAATGTGGGTCCTCCGATCATGATATAGACGCCTTCCTGCAAAATGTTGCCATGACCAAGCTCAAGGACTACCTGTTTGAACTTTGCCCGAAGATCGGGATCATACGCTGCATTAGTGGCAATAAACCTGGGGCCGAACCTGGAGCCAAGTTAGTAAATACAAAGTTAAAGATTTTTTGTTTTGAAAAGACTATATGAATTGATAGCATTGTTTGTCTTTTGTTTTGTATATGTACATCTGTATATCCTTTATTTTATATATGTACATCTGTATATCTTTTGTTGTGTTATATATATATATATACACACATCTGTATATCTTTTGTTGTATATATATACACATCTGTATATCTTTTGTTGTATATATATACATCTGTATATCTTTTGTTGTATATATATATATATATACATCTGCACATCTATTGTTTTATATATGTACATCTGCATATCTTTTGTTTTATATATGTACATATGCATATCTTTTGTGTTTGATATGTACATCCACATATCCTTTGTTTTATATATGTACATCTGCGTATCTTTTGTTTTATATATGTACATCTGTACATTTGTTTTATATATGTACATCTGCATGTCTTTTGTTTTACATATGTACATCTGTATATCTTTTGTTTTACATAAGTACATATGTATATCATTTGTTTTGTATATGTACATCTGTATATCTTTTGTTTTATAAATGTACATCTGCATATCTTGTTTAATATATGTACATCTGTATATCTTTTGTTTTATAAATGTACATCTGCATATCTTTTGTTTTATATATGTACATCCACATATCTTTTGTTTTATAAATGTACATCTGCATATTTTTTGTTTTATAAATGTACATCTGCATATCTTTTGTTTTATAAATGTACATCTGTATATCTTTTGTTTTATATATGTACATCTGCAATATCTTTTGTTTTATATATGTTTATTTGCATATCTTTTGTTTTATATATGTACATTTGCATATCTTTTGTTTTATATCTGTATATCTTTTGTTTTATATATGTACATCTGCATATCTTTTGTTTTATATCTGTATATCTTTAGCTTTATATGTGTACATCTGCATATCTTTTGTTTTATATCAGTTATAGCTATGTTGTGGTAACTAGTGATTTGCCTACCAAACTGCTGAATGTAAAATTTCCCAGTAAATCAAAAGGCCAATAAATGCTGGGGTTGAATGCAATGTCCTGTAAAACAGGATATGCAACTAATTTTCTAATGTGTACATACACAGATGATACTGCAGCACTGAAACAAAGAAACACACATAAACAAAACAGACCAAAAGCATGTATGCACATGTGGATGCAGGCACTCATGCATAAACTCAGATTTTAGAGAGAGAGAGAGAGAGAGAGAGAGAGAGAGAGAGAGAGAGAGAGAGAGAGAGAGAGAGAGAGAAGGGGTGAGAGAGAGAGAGAGAGAGAAGTGAGAGAGAAGGGGTGAGCAAGATATAAAGAGGGTGAGAGGGAGATATAGAGAGAGAGGGAGATATAGAGAGAGAGGGAGATACAGAGTGTGAGAGAGAGAGAGAGATAGAGAGAGAGAAGTGAGAGAGAAGGGATGAGAGAGAGAGAGAGAAGTGAAAGAGAAGGGGTGAGCAAGATATAAAGAGAGAGAGGGAGATAGAGAGAGAGAGAGGGAGATACAGAGAGAGAGAGAGAGGGAGATACAGAGAGAGAGAGAGAGAGAGACAGAGAGAGGGAGAGAAAGAGCGATAGAGAGAGAAGTGAGAGAGAAGGGGTGAGAGAGAGAAGTGAGAGAGAAGGGGTGAGCAAGATATAAAGAGAGAGAGGGAGATACAGAGAGAGGGAGATATAGAGAGAGAGGGAGATACAGAGTGTGTGTGAGAGAGAGAGAGAGGGAGAGAGAGAGATAGAGAGAGAGAAGTGAGAGAGAAGGGGTGAGAGAGAGAGAGAGAAGTGAGAGAGAGAAGTGAGAGAGAAGGGGTGAGCAAGATATAAAGAGAGTGAGAGGGAGATATAGAGAGAGAGAGGGAGATATAGAGAGAGAGGGAGATACAGAGTGTGTGTGAGAGAGAGAGAGAGAGAGAGAGAAGTGAGAGAGAAGGGGTGTGCAAGATATAAAGAGAGTGAGAGGGAGATATAGAGAGAGAGGGAGATATAGAGAGAGAGGGAGATATAGAGAGAGAGGGAGATACAGAGAGAGAGAGAGAGAGAGAGAGAGAGAGAGAGAGAGAGAGAGAGAGAGAGAGAGAGAGAGAGAGAGAGAGAGAGAGAGAGAGAGAGATTAACATGATTAAAAAATGTGAGCATATTCCCTCAGGAAGTCCAGTACTAGGTAACTGAGGGTTGAGAAGACAGAGTTCAAATGGTCAAGAAAGAACATGATGCAGCAAACATACAAACACATTATGCAAACTAAACACAGATGCTCAACATCATTACACAACTCTTGTTTTATTAATATGCTAGGAAAATCAATTCTAGACGTATGTATCATCATCATGTGCCCTGTCAAACGGCCTAGGTATTCATTATCTCCACAGATGATCTCAGTCCTTGGTGTTCTTGATCAGTTCTATTAATGTTATTCCTCCAGGCTATTGTCTTAGGCAGTATGGTAACATGTCTCAGTCTGTCTCTTCTACCACTGATCTTTTCAGTCACCACCATATTTTCTAATGTTCCCTTCTCATTATATGATCAAAGAACAGTGTTTCTTTCTGTCTTATAGTTATGTATAATGTTCGACTTCCACTAGCCTCTTACAGGCCATCGTTGTCAGTAGCTCTAGCAGTCCAAGCAATTTGCAACATTCGCCTCTAGAACATGTCCGTTACTTCCAATTTGTTCGTTCACATTCCAAGATTCATTGTTAAACAGCATAACAGGTTCTATATAGCATTTTAGTGCTCTCTTTCTGGCAATCAATATTACAAAAAATACTTTCCATCTTCTAAAATGCTGCTGTTGATTGATCTTTTCTGCTCTTAATCTCTGTGATGCATCTTCCATCTGATGCTATAATTGCCCCTATATATCCGAATTAACAACATTTTTCCTTATAAATATAAACTATCAAACATTGAAAACAAATATAAATAAGTCAAACCTTGTATCATTTTTCCCTATTAACACACACTCGCCAGTTAAACCAGGCAAGTCGATGTGATCCCTCATGATCATCAAATCACCTGTGTTGTATTTAGGGTTCAAACCCCCAGCTGCATTTGTCACCAGGAGAGTTTCAATACCCATGGCCTTCATGACGCGAACTGGCATTGCCACCTGTCACAGGGAGTAACATATAGGTCGTCATCTAAACTGCCTGCGACATGGTGTAACAAATATCAGGTCCTTGTCTAAGTTACCGGCCACAGGGAGTAACAAATATCTGGTTCTTTTCTAACATATTTATGTAAAATGCTGACTGTAAACATGAAGTGTAAGAAAGGTTATATAGACATTAGGTAGATCTACCTGTCATGAATCATTATCATCATGTGCCACGCTGATAAGCTCATTATGTGCTCACAGTTAAATGAGATAGATGAAATAGAGGACATGTGACAACATATTTAACATTGAAGTAAATAGAGCAAACAATGCAGACAGAACAAGGATCTGTACAAGGAGCAGTCAAAAATGTTACACTTTACTAACAAATTGTTAAGAGAGGCAGAGTGTTGTGTATCTTTATAAAGATGCATTATTAGTTTAAATCTCCCACATGAACAATATCATGCGCGAGGTGCTGTGTGCATGAGAAATTGGTGGGAAACTGGTGAAAGTGCTTATGAAGCTTCACCGTGAACAAAATAGAGGCTTGTTGCATAATAAACATCCTGAAATTGCAGGGCAAATCCTCTGGTGCAAATTCATCATGAGATGTTCATGTTTATAAGGATGTCTGTCCTTTGTATGACATTGTGAAGCATTGGAAAAATCACTTTCACAAAGACACAGCAGCTTTCAAGGTGAACCAAAAATTGACAGGCTGTCCTTTGTGGATGCTGCAAGTAAGATTGCAAGAATGGAGGCTCTAGCCCTCTCAGACAGGCACAACCATCGATGAAACCATTGCTGAGCTGAGATGAAGTCATGGAACCACACTGAAGATTCTATACTGAACAGCTTCACATGTCAAAGGGGCTCCCCACCTTCTCACACCATTCCAAAAGGAACACAGAGGCAAAGGAACACAGAGGCAAAGCAATCCATGGATTTTGGGCATTTGCAATGCTGCAGAAGATGGATTTTATTCATAGAACTGGCTGCTGTGGGTGAATATTACGTGCATTTCCATGACCCTGAGACCAAAAACCAGAGAAAACAATGGACACATTTCTCTTCACCAACACCAAAGAAGGCATAGTTGGTATCCTCTGTGGGAAATGTCATGCCCACTGTCTTTTGGGACTGCCATGGGGTAATACTTACTGACTAACCTTCTTTTTGGCTCTAGAATCAACTCCACATACTGCCAAAGCCTTCTGCAAAGTTACGAGAAGAAATCAAGTGCAATAGATGTGGATGCTATCCAGAGGGATTTGTCTGCTTCTGGACAATGCAGCTCATGGAACCATCGGCCTTGCCTGCAGTGTACCCCATCCATCATACTCACTACATTTGGCACTTCATGACTTCTTCCCATTTCCAATAATTTGCTTCATGGATGTCATTTTACCAACAACCAGGACTTGATATTTGAACTGAAAATGTGATTCTTGGCAAAGACAGGGGAGTTCTACAATAAGGGCATCAAATTTGTGAAGACATGGGAGATGTACATGGCCTTGAAGGTTGAATACACAGAGAAAGGCCTAAAGTTCGCACCAATTTGTGAAGACATGGGAGAAGTAAATGGCCTTGAAGGTTGAACACACAGAGAAAGGCGTAAAGTTTGCACCAATTTGTGAAGACATGGGAGACGTACATGGCCTTGAAGGTTGAATACACAGAGAAAGGCCTAAAGTTCGCACCAATTTGTGAAGACATGGGAGAAGTAAATGGCCTTGAAGGTTGAACACACAGAGAAAGGCCTAAAGTTTGCACCAATTTGTGAAGACATGGGAGACGTACATCGTCTTGAAGGTTGAATACACAGAGAAAGGCCTAAAGTTCGCACCAATTTGTGAAGACATGGGAGAAGTAAATGGCCTTGAAGGTTGAACACACAGAGAAAGGCCTAAAGTTTGCACCAATTTGTGAAGACATGGGAGACGTACATGGCCTTGAAGGTTGAACACACAGAGAAAGGCCTAAAGTTCCCACCAATTTGTGAAGACATGGGAGACGTACATCGTCTTGAAGGTTAAATACACAGAGAAAGGCCTAAAGTTCGCACCAATTTGTGAAGACATGGGAGACGTACATCGTCTTAAAGGTTGAATACACAGAGAAAGGCCTATAGCAGTGGTTCTCAACCGGTGGGGAATTCCCCCCCCCCCCTCCCCCAGGGGGGAATTTTGAGGTTTCCAGGGGGGGGGGGGGAATGAAGATTATTTCAAGATCGCGTTAATACAAGAACCGATTACTTGATCTTGTTTTTCCATTCATACTTTACGGTTCTGTACATCTCACCCTTCTAAAATTCATTTTATAAAGTAAGTAGACCCACAAATCACGTTTTATGTGGACGTCTAGACTTGTTTTAGTATGTGCTTCCATTATTACGTATACTGTGTAGAGGTGGGAGGGGGGAATTTTTAGGTAAGAAATATGAAGGGGGAAAGGGGGGGGGGGAAATGACGTTCTGAAAATATGGTGAAGGGGGGCATGGGCCAAAAAAGGTTGAGAACCACTGGCCTATAGTTTGCACCAATTCCAAGAACATGCCCTAACTCTTACATGCTACAGTGCAACACTTTTTGACTGCCCCTTGTATTCTTGCTTTGTAACCATTTGACTATAAAAAACAGGAAAAACTGCAGAAAATCATGTAAGAAAAGGGCTTCTTATTATACTTAATACAGACCATAAAAACACTACAGTGAACAAAAGGCAGCTATCAGAATATGTGATGACACAACAGACTAGTTTGATATAGGTCAAGGAGTCAGAGAGGATTGCCATTTTGTCTCGTCTGTTTAACTTATATACTGAAAACACCTTGTGGAAAGTTAGAAAAAATGATGACACGGAACATCATCCTTTTTTAATCAGAGAAACAAACACCTTAACTGCAATATGTTGACAACAACAATATTACTATTATTTCATCTCATCTCGTTCCTCTTGTACCTTGCGGTGTCGAGGTGAAGCATAAACAGCGGGAGAATCCCGTGTTTGGGCTTCATATATCGAGGTTCCCATGGTCTCTTCAATTCCCTCTATCCATCTTTACGTGGCCAGCCTCTTCCTCAATTCCATCTGGTCTGTACATCCTTGCTTGTTGAGGTATACTATTAGTAGGTAATTTAGTTATATGGCCAAACCATTTAACCTGCTGTTTTCTGATAAAATCTAGCGCTGCTATAACCCCAACTTTAGTCCTGATTTCTTCATTTCTGACTTTCTCTCTTCTTGATACATTGAGTATTACTATCAACAACACATATAGGGAATTGAGAAACCAAAAAAGTAAGTGCAAGAGCAAAGTGAAAACCAAAATGTATATATCAATGCAACAAAACACAAAATAATAACAGCAAAAACAAATGTGTCAGCTGACATATCTATCAATGAAGAGAAATTACAGAAAGTTAGTTTTGAATATCACGGATCCATATTGACGGTGATGGAAATGTGAGGACAGAAATAGAAAGAACAAACATTGTTCTGCAAAAACTAAAGCTATTAAAATCTCAATGCACTGGGACAGATAGAACCACAAAACTAAGAGTACTAAGCACATGCAAATGTACTCATGTCCTTGACGATGAATTAATACAATTATACAATAAGAACTGTTTTCACAATTAAAGGGGAAAAACTATAAATTCATTTCTTCTTCTTCGTTCATCCAGAGTTTTGTTTTTTTCGGATGTGATTGCGTTGTGCCTGTTTACAGCAAAGCTGCATTCTTGCGCCGCTAGGCCGACACATCCGACTTCTGCGGGCATTTGTTGACCGGGTTAACCATCCCGGGAATAAATTCATTTGATTTCAGAAATATGGAATTTATTGACCACACAATATTTCTGGGAAGATTCAAATCAAATCAACTCATAACTCCCACTTGGGACACAAGGATACCATGAAGGAAGCACCAACAGAGTGTAGGTTAACCATCATTTTACTGGGAAACAGGCCTGCTTGGTGGTGTCCATCTCCTTTCCAATTATACCATAAACATGCTGTTATATATTGGTTATAACAATAATGTTGCATGTCCTTGCAGGATTTTACGGTCAACCCCAACACCAGGTTAATTTTCTAGGCAAGTTTATGTCAGTAGTTTGCCATTGTTTTCTGAGTGAGAAGGCAATGTTGAAATCCAGCTGACTGATGTAGGGCATGAACCTCTTACTGCACCGTCAATGCACAGGAAGTTTAAGTGCACAGGCATCAAACCCCATGGCCACGCAGACCTCTGGGTTGGTTGAATAGTTTAACAAATATAAACACTAAAATTTGTGTTGGGTTACTATTCTTCTTTGGGGCCCAGCATGGTGCTGCACCCTGTTGACTAGTTCTGGCAGTCTGGTTAAGGTTGACTTTTTGCTGGTGCTACAAAGCATCTTGAATCTGAGCTGAAAGCTTCCACGAGGGGAGAGTATACCATCCTCAAGTTATAACAATCCGCGCTTGGCTCACGCCCAATCTTCTTGCGTTAGAGATGATTACCATAGCTCTATCTTGTCTCCTTTGATAGACTGTTCACGGCAACAATAACAAAACACATGCACACACACTCAATACACAGAAAGGGTCGCAAGAGAACAATGTTACATGTCATGCGACATAATGGGCATGTGGTGCTAGCTCCATATTTATAGGTCAATCAACACTAGACAGCTGATGTGGTCAATGTCCCACCGGCTGCCTTTACCTCCTAGGAAATTTCCTGGTACCCATTTAAAGCTGGGTCAACCTGGAAGCTCAGATTTCTTGGGAGAAACACAAAACATGACTGCAGGGTCAGGAGGCAAGCGAGCTGGCCATTGTGGCTTCCATACCAAACAGAAAAAGTAACGGATCCTTTTTACATCCTTGAAGTGTATTGGACAAATGGTGCTGGCCCCATATTGTAATAAACCAATCGGCACTCAATGGTGATGTGGACAATATCAAACCTGTTGCCTTTACTTCCCACAACATGTTCTGGCACCAATTTTAGGCTGTGTCAACCAGGCACCCATTTTAGCCTGTGTCAACCTGGGAGCCCAGTCAATTTTAAAACTCCATCTGGATGCCAGTTTGAACCTTCGACCACTGGGCTGGCAGGCTAGCCAACCTGTTTTACCACGGCTACCACACTACAAAGGCTTAATTTTAATACCTGGACAATAACCGCTTTATATGGTATTCACTTCAACACTATATATCAAAACAACATGTAATATTGCACAACGACATTAAGTGTAAATACCTTCCACATTGGGTAGCCTTCGTAGTAGTGGAACCTGCCCCTCATCAGCAAGACAGGTTTGCCACCAATTGTTCCAAATACAAAGTTTCCTGAGTGCCCTTCCACTAAGAACATAACAATTCCTCATTAAATACAAACTTGCAAAAACTTTTCTAAAATATGTACAGTAAGTCTGCAATTTAAAACTGTTCATGAATTGTTAGTTAGTCGAGATTCCAACTTCACGGCGACGGGTCGTCCCCATTATGCTCCATTCCCGTGCCAGAGAATATCACACAAAATGCTCCCCACTGTCCAATGTGAAAAGTGGAATAGACAGGAGTCTCGGCAATCCAACAAGCCCGCACATGTACTCTGTGCATAATGCCGCCATCAGAATGCCAACACAAAATTCATCCACACTTGCCACAGTTCATCGTCGGTGGACTAAGGACTCGGCAGTCACCAGAAAGACCTCCTTGACCCGGGTTTTCTCACATGGCAGAAAGACCTCCTTGACCTGGGTTTTCTGACATGGCTCAGTCTCTTACCGCAGGGCGCCCCGCCGAAAGTGTCGCACAAAGCACGAACTCCGCAGCTTCAGCGCCGACTCCCAGGAGTCACCCGAAAAATGCACTCGTGAACTGAAAGGGCAAAACAGTCAATTCAGCAACCGCCGGTAGCCATTGTTCTGAACATGCAATTCACTGTACAGGACAGATGTAAAAGCATTCCACACAAATTTCACAACTCACGGTGTCGCCCACGCACTCACTCAGTAGCAGAGCGATGGAACCATGTACTACCAGTCCAACATGAGGAAAATGCGATTGTAAACCGTAGCCACAAGCATAAACATGCCACAGGCCCCAACGGTTCAATGCCTAACCGCCATGCTGGCGACTGAAAGTTCATGAATTGTATATGGTGTTAATGATCAACATCATTGTACTTGGGACATTCCCATACGCGCTCAATCCCCTTCTTCATTTGCCAATGAAGAGTTCCCAGGCTGGTGATACTAGTTCTAGCCTGATTGAATGTCTGCCGGCATTCTTCCTCATGCATTTAGCGTCATTACGGTGTAAAGCATCTTATTAATGTATCTGATCAAATCTGTATTGTATATATTTTATTTTCAACTGCTACAAGGAAGAACGGTCATGCTAAATTAAAGATACCTGTCTTCTTCTTCTTCATCTTCTTCTTCTGCCTTTATCCCCTATTGGGACACTAGCCCTAAACTAGCTCACCCTGTCATATCTTTTGCCATCTCAACTCCTATGTTTTCACCATATTATTCATCCGTCTTTAACTGATACAGTGCCCAAAAAAGTAGGTTTGGACCTAACACTGTGCACAATCAAATTAACAAGTATTACAATGTAAATTTACGTTAACTGAGCATTGAAATTGCGGAAGATACCACAACACAAATCAAATAACACAATGACCCTAGTATGACGATGTAGCATCCTTCTGTTCAAATGGTAAGTCACATATGGTGATATATTATCCTTTGACACTGAATCAGTTAATTCCCTTCTGCATGTATTTTAAGGTTTCCCTCTCTTTTGTTGCTAAATTACAGATTCCTGTTTAATAAGTAACACTAAATTAGAAATACCTGTAGTAACAGGAAATCCTGGTATAGACTCGTATGGCACTGTGACAGGGTTCTCAACCACCTCAGCTATGCCACCCAGGCCAGTGCCACATATAAGTCCTACTTTGGGACGCAGCGTTGAGTGCTTCAGAATCTCCTTAGCCATGGCTTGAATATCTTCATAAGTGTAGCTGTGAATAATGTAAGCTAGAAGTTAGACTGGCACCAAATGTGGAGTGTTGAACTCCAGTGTTGAATCAGTACTGCTGTATGGATCAGAGACATGGTGAGCGACTAAATGTGTTGCTAATAAACTGAGGACATTCATTGATTTGTGCCTGCTCAGAGTTTGTGGGACTAGAATGGTGTGACAGAATTGCCAGTGTGGAGCTCATGGAGAGAACCAAACAACTTCCAGTGAATTAAGAGGTGATGAAAAGATGCTACAGCTGGACAGGACACACAATGAGACAATGAGATAATGAGACAATGAGACAATGAGATAATGAGACAATGAGACAATGAGACAATGAGATAATGAGAATGAGACAATGAGACAATGAGACAATGAGATAGTGAGACAATGAGACAATGAGATAATGAGAATGAGACAATGAGACAATGAGACAATGAGACAATGAGATAATGAGACAATGAGACAATGAGACAATGAGATAGCCTAAGGCCGTGGGTGAAGCTGCAAGAGATAGCAAAGGATGCTTGTCGTGAGTTGGCTGAAGACATATGTCCTAATCGGGGATAAAAGACAAAAGAAAATGAAGTTAGATGCATATATGTGAACACTGAAAGGGGTTGTTGTTTGCTTGGTTTAATCTAATTATCTTTGTCTTTCCTATTTGAATTTTTAGACTTAATTATTGTGACATTTCATCAAGTGTGATTAATTTATTTGATTACATGTGTGTGGCAGGAGTGCAATGTCACCAGCAAATTCCAAGTCATAAAGTTCCTTTGTTAAAAGTCCACTGAATTCCATTTCTGCCGATAGTTATTGTTGTCTTCATGACCTAGTCAGCAAAAATAATAACAGTATTACTGTTTTTATTTCAACTTACAGTGCAGAATTCAGGAAAGGGGTGTAAATACTGGTAATGTATACACAGGTTGGGCTATTGCAAGTACAGTAAAACCTCGGTTTTCGTCGATAATCCATCTGAAAATAATCGACAAAATCTGAAACCAACGAAAACCGAGGCAATTATTTCCTTATGAATCAATGTAAATCCAAATAATTTGTTCTAGACACTCCAAAATAATACCAAAAAAACACATTTTATAGTAAATAAATATATTGTTTAATACTATTTTTTGGCCCCAGGCTTGTCCAAACTCGCACCTTTGCCGTGCCTAGTAACACTGTGTATGCCAGTGCGCATCTTGAATTTTTCAAACCATCCTCTGCCGGTCTTAACATCACTAAGAACACTAGCACTCATCCCAGGCATTTTCTTAATGAGATCGGCATACAACAATCTGACCTTTTCACATATGACTGCCTCCAAAAGATCTAACTGGTTTTGATTTATCCAAATTAATAATAACTGTTCTACATCTTCAGTTGTTTTTAATCTTTGTTTTGTTAGCACATTAATGCTTTTCGCTACATTAGCCTCCTTTATTGCTTCCCTTTTTGCCACAATGAAACTTATCATGGATGGCGACTTCCTGAACAGCATTTTCAGCAATCTTAATGCCACTCTTGTATTTTATTATTAGTATGTGATGCTCACATAACAAAAAACAACGCCAAAATGAGCAGAAGAATGTGTAGGTCCCTTTGTTTTCGCAAAATTAGCACCGAGGTCAGACGGACACGCCGACGAAGTCCGAGGCAATCAACGTAAAATGAGACAAAAATTTTTGCGGAAAAAATCAACGAAAACCGAAACCGATGATAACTGAGGGCAACGAAAACCGAGGTTTTACTGTATATTCAGTTACACCCACACCAGACACAACATTTATGGAACAGAACATTCTAAAGAACAATCAAAACTTTATTTCTTCTGAATGTTAGACCACAGAAGTTTTTGAAGTTGTTCTCAACTATGATTTGAGGCATAGATTTTTATTTCTCTGTTTGCTCACTTTGAACTCAAGTGTAGTCCATACACATGCTACTATTTCTGTTACACTGCACTGATTTTTGTGTGTGGATTAGCTTTCCCCATTACCAGTGTCCCTCGCCATCAGGCTCTTCTGAGGTAATTTACGCCCCCAAATCAAGGACGTGTCTATAAAAATATGGGTCTAGATCTATACACCCTTAGGTGTGTAAAGCTTTACTTCTACTATTTTGTGCATTTTTTACTCCGGAGCCCAGGAAAATGGAGTTTTATCAGCTGAGTGGCTAGGTTTCAAAGATAACATTTCTCTTGACTTATTCAATGAGTTAACAATATGTCAAGGTCAAGGAAGGCAGGTCCATGTGCCAGTCACTGCAAGCCAGCAGTGTCAGGGTTGGCGAGTTTCTTCAGAGAGGTGAATGTGCAGTAAGTAGCACACAAACAAATCATTGCATAATCATATCAACCCACATGCTCGTGGTGCACACTGAAAACTGAGGCTAAATGGTCTCAGGCAAATGCAGCTTTAGTTCTCAAGATGTGATGGGGTCCATTTGATTAGATTATTGCAGCAAATGTGACTGGCCTAGCAAAAAACCAGTGAATGAATACTATGCCGAGAAATGGAAGACAACAGGACCGGTGTTAATGGATACAGACACAGAGGCCTCTTGGAAATCTTATTCTGAAGGGCAAAACAGAGATAAAGATGCATATCACATCATGTAATCAAGTACAGAAAGCAATGGCAAACTACTGAACGTAACACTTGCCTAGTACATCAACAGCAGCTGAAAAATGCTGGTGTTGACTGCAACGTCCCATAAGGGATACGCAAAAAAAAAAAAAATCAAGTACAAGTAAATAATATGACAATTCAAACAAACAGAACTGACAAACAAGTTTTACGTCATACCCATTAACTGAAAGATCTACATTTATTGCTGCCATGTCTTTACTTCGGCCACAATTTTCCTGGAATGAAACAAAAACATACAAAGTAGTTATGAACACGACTTATGTCTTCCTGTTTTGGATTATCATATAAATGACACACTGTGCAAATGTCATAATAAAACATCATGTATTGAAAATAGATAAACAACGCTTGGAGTTATAGACACACCTCAAGTTGAAGCATGTAAATCAATCAATTCTTGTGAGCACAAGAGTAACAGTGCACTACCTAGGCACTGATGTTTAAACATCGCAACAACAACTTAATTATACCTGCTTCTTGCAAAAATATAAAAAATAAATTCCATGTCCTCTGCAGGACACTGCAAGGACATCCTGTCCTATTGACTGTTTGTGATTTTCTAAGCAATTTTACATTCAGTAGTTTGTCATTGCTGTCGGAACCGTAAGTCAACAATGAAGTCTACCTGACTGAAGAGTGGAGCGATCCCACTACACTGCCGTAAGAAGAGACAGATTAACTGATTCAGTGCCGAGGGATAGTATATTGTGAAATGTGACTTCCTATGTGGACATAAGGGCGATATATTGTCATACTAGGGTCGTCATGTTATTTGTTTCATTTCACATATCTTCAGCAATTTTAATGCTCAGTGATTGGAAATTTACATTATAATACTTGTTCATTTGATTGTGTACCACATCTGGTCCTAATCTCCTTTTATTTTTGGCATGAATCAGTTAAGCATTTTAAACCACTCAGCCACGTAAACTTAAATATCAAATTAGTTACAGAAATACCGTCTATTAATAATTAAACTGCTAGAATAAAAGTGGATTATTCAGGCTATCATTTTCTTTTATACTAATTTAACACATTATGAACCCAGTTTATTTAGGTCATTATGTCACCATTATGTTTCTGCTTTGTTTTCTATGCATGGCTCATTGGGGAAACAACAACTGAAAACTAATTTTAGGTGCACATATAGGATATCTTCTTCTGCTGTCTTTCATCCTGCAGTGAAGCACAGTCCCTCAACCAACTCGTGCTTAGCCCTTGGTAGAGTTGCTCATAACTGAAGTTTTCTCTGGGAGTCAGTCTCATGACTACCCTGCTTATTTACCTCTTAAAACATGCATGGCAGGTTTCAATGTTACTATTCTTTGCTTCCCTTATGGTCCCAGGTAATATACAGGCGACATGTACGATTTTGTACTCATAAAGTGTTAGAATGAACAATGGGTTTTTAAATAAGCATTAGCTTAATTAGCTTTCACATGCTAACCATCTTTGAAACAACTACACACACAAATGAGGTGGTAAAATAACCATGCATTCACAACAGGCTACATCGCAAGGTTTTAACTGTTTTAGTTTTGGTCAAGGGTCTAGAGCAGTGGTTCTCAACCTTTTTTGGCCCATGCCCCCCTTTATCATATGTCCAGAGTCATTCCCCCCCCCCCCCTCCCTTTAGAATATTCCTCCCTATAAATCTCTCCCACCCTTACACAGTATACATAAAAATGGAAGCTAAATTTAATAACACATACTAAAACAAATCTAGACATCTACATAAAACGTGATTTGCAGGTCTACTTACATTATAAAATGAATTTTATTACGGCGAGAAGTACAGAACAGTAAAATTTAGAGGGAAAAACAATATTAAGTAACTGGTTCTTGTATTAATGCTATCTTGAAATAATCTTAATTCTCCCCCTGGAAATCCTAAAATCACCCCTGGGGTGGGGGGGGGGGGGATTCCCCACCAGTTGAGAACCACTGGTCTAGAGCTAATTTTTGCTTGCCAAAAGCTACAAACAATATGTTGCAGGATGTATTGCCTGGCATATTTCACTGCATTGCGTCCTGATGTGATGCAGTGAAATATACCAGGCAATAAATTGTGCAGAATATTGTTTTGGCTTCTGTGTTTACATTCACTAAGGGAATACAATGTTTTGAATATCTACTAAATATTTATTGTTTTTCTCACTTAAGTCACAGCACAAGTCACTCTCATCTCATCTCATACTGATCTCATCTCATACTGATCTTATCTCATACTGATCTTATCTCATACTGATCTTATCTCATACTGATCTCATCTCATACTGATCTCATCTCATACTGATCTCATCTCATACTGATCTCATCTCATACTGATCTAATCTAACACCTTTGTGTTCATAGTCACTGAATCTCATTGGATGATGAGTGGCCTTCACATTTGTGACTGGCGAACAATAACCTCTGCCATCATAAAAAATAGCAAGTCCCTAAGTAAGAACCTGCTATGACTCTGTGATATGCAAGTACCCTCACATTTTGTAGTCTTGAGTGTGTGGGAGGTTAGGTGGCCTGTCATTCCCTCCGGTAGCGAAACGCTAGCCCAGGAATCAAAACCTTGACCAACTACCTTTGTATAGTAATTAGATTAATTTATGGAGAGGCAAATGAAGTAGTAAGATAAAGACACTAGGCATGAATACAGCAGACTAAGAAAATTTAGTGACAGTACAACCGGAAAGTTCTTTTCCTGGACCCCATAGGTCAAAACAACAGAGAGAGATAAAAACACAAGCAGAAGAGAAATTATTATCATCATGTAGCCTTTGCTGAATTTTACTATCATGATGGCCCACCAAAAAGATTCTCTATTCTTTGAATATGAGACAGTGATGAATAATATGAAGAGGACATGGGGGGAGTTTTAGGCTTTAGGGCCTTCACTTTAGGATGCAGACAGCAAAGGATAACCAATAAGACGGTTTGGAGTTACCCATGTCCCATTGGGGGATATATCATCATCATCAAGTGCTGTGCCGACTGACGTAGGCGTTCATGGCTCTCCACAGATCTCGGTCTTTGGTTTTCAGGATCAACTCTGCCGTTGATATTCCTCCATGCCACCATCGCAATCCATCCAGCATCATTTCTCGTGGTCTGCCTCTGCCTCTCTTGCCCTTGATCTTTCCAGTTATCACGATGTTCTCCAGCACCTCTCTTCTCATCACATGACCAAAAAAAGCTGTTTGTCTCTTTCTTATTGTTGTATACAATGTTCTAGTTTCACCAGCCTCTTTAAGGCATTCGTCGTTAGTTACTTTGGCAGTCCAAGGAACTTGCAACATTCGACTAAGGAACCACATCTTTGTTGCTTCCAATCTCTTCCTAATTTGTTCATTTACATTCCAAGATTCACAGCCATACAGCAAAACAGGTTCTATATAGCTCTTTAGCACTCTCTTTCTTACATTCAATTATGGCGACTTTTTGCGCAAGATATTCATTTTTTGAAATGCAGCCTTTGCTTGCCCTATACTGCTCTTAATCTCTGTTGTGCATCTTCCATCTGATGTTATAAATGTTCCTAGATATTTAAAACTAACCACTTGGTGAAGATGTAAACAATATAAAATAACACAAAGTCATGCAGCTTTACAGATTTACGAACAATACAATGATGTTGCGGCGACTAGCCTTCATCAGCAAACAAATTCAAATACATACACAAAACACAACAACATATAATCACGGAGATTCTCTAGTGACTACGTTAAGGCATAAGAACGGAATGAGAAGAATAAAAGGATGACAAAATTAGAACAATTAACCTATCCTCTGCTGCAGACCGATAGGTCGGTTCCATGGACTTATTTTGGCACCCACTAACCGACCTAACGGTTCGGTATATATAGTGCATTTGTTGATCCATTTCTCCATTTTAGTCCACAATTTTTAGTGTCCCATTGAATTAAACTTTACAACGAAAGATTTCGCTTCCGCCCGTGTGCAAGAGCACGCTAGGCCCCATTTCTTGTTTAGGAGAAATTGAGTTTGGTGTGATTCGAAATAATTGTGATTCGAAATTCGAAGTGACAATACCTTCTGGTTCTGGACCTCATATATTTGAATAAAATTACTGTTTTAAACAATTTTATATTATAGTTATTGTAATGTAAAGGACTTTGTGAAGATTCTAAAACTTATACCACATGCAGTAGTTAGTTAATTTAGAAGGCAGTCATAATTTCAAAAGAAATCTAACAGTGAAAGTTCCTCATATTATGATGGCAAATGCTGACTTATGCTTGCGCCAATAGGCCACACTTGTCCCACTAAATTTACTTTGCCTATCACAAAGTATTTAAGGAGTATTTAAATAATTAAATTTAGAAGAATAATAATTATAACTAAATAGAAAATAGTGTTTATTTTGTTTCTCAGTACTCTACTCCTCAGTAATCTGCCTGGTGTGTTCCTGACATTTTCCATTTTGTGTGAACATTATGTGCTTCAAAATAATATGTTTTAATTATGTTTTATTGGTGTTGTGGTGCAGTTCTTGTGATATTATTGAACAAAAGTGGTGTATGTAACAATATTCAGCAAATTTAACTGGATTAGCTGCTGTGGATACAAAATAAAGCCTTGGTAAGTGAAATGTTAAAATATTTTTTACCTTTTTAATTTCAATTGTTATTACTAAACCTCTCATTATTGTCATAATATTTCTAACCTATCAATTAATTATTAACACAGTCATGTTCCCTGTGCAATCCTCTTTAATTTAATATGTAATACAATTTAATAACTTCTACTATTTTAACAAATTTAAGATCATTATTGTGACACGCCCCTACTTCAAATTTTCTGCCTTGAATTTCTGTTTGGTCAGGACCACTTTTTTGTTTGGCAGGCAATCAGTTAAGAGAAAATTAAAATTTGAAAAAAAAATTAAATTATCCTACTTACTCAGAATCCCAGGCTGTGACACTAACATGAATTTCGCCTTGATCTCTTATATAGACAACCGTGGGTCTGTCGGTCGGGGCAGGGAATGGTAACAGTTCAGTGAAGATCCCAGGTAAATGAGTGAAAGTAGTACATGAAAAAAGGGGGTGGATAATAGCAAGGCGGGAAACTAGATAGGAGAAGCAATGGTGATGTGTTCCGAGAATGAAAACTAAGAAGGAGTGTCCCAGTGGATGTTCGTACAATGCATGAGTGGGTGCCATGGAAGGTTGGCCATAGTGGACGAATATTATTATTAAAGACTAAAGAAAAGACTTTAACGAGCAATGGTGTGTGCACCTAAGTTTGGTTTTAATTTTATGAAGCCTGATGGTGATAATATTATTAATAATATTTAATAACTCATTGGGGGATTGGGATAGTCGGCAGAAGAAGAAGCGTTTATAAAATTCTGAACGCCACTCTAAACACAGTTACAAAAGATATTATAATGCATACATAAGAAGCGCCAGAACCAAACGGTTTCTTCAGTGCTTCAGGCTAGCTTGTCAATTAATGAATTTGATTTGTCCGTTCGAAAATAAAAATCATCCAAATGAGAAACGTTACGGTTAATTACCTCTGACTAGTATATGGATCTTATAATTTATATACAAAGCAAAGTGGAATCACTTAATGACACTTAAATCAGCTTCCTCTGCCGTGAAAGTTTACAAATCGCTGTTAAATCTGTAACCCGTTTCGTTTATGCTAGAAACAAATTCACACACTAAGCGTATTTCTTCTGTGGCTGTAAAAGTTTAAAAGCACCCGTTACGTTATGTTCGTTAACCCACATTCAATGTTTCCGAAACCTGTTAATAGCCGGAAAAACTCGTCCTTAACCTTTGACGTATAACCTTGGTGTGCTCTACTTCTGCTGCAGGTGCGAGGGAAGGTTTCACAATTTATCGGCCCTGCCTGGACAATTAGCTCAATCGAGGGATGTTTATATAAGTTAACATTTGCAGCGACTGGAATAACATTAGTGTCTGTAACTACATGTTTTCTTTTACTGTTTGGTGTGTTCTAGACATCATCATCCAGTGCCACGTCGGCTGGCGTGGGCGATCAAGCCTCTCCACAAATTAATTACGATCTCCAACGTCTTGGATCAATTCGTGTGTTGACTCCCTTCCGTGCCATGACAAAAGACTGTCAAGAGTCTTCTCACTTCTCACGCTGTCTTCCTCTATATCTGTCATGGTTATTACTTTAACTGGCTCACGAATTAGATTACCCTGACATTAAGTGACATAAATAAATGTCAGTCGGAGTCCGGTGGACAAAATGACACAAGTAAGTTTAATCTTCAATTAATATATATATATATATATATATATATATATATATATATATATATATATATATATATATATATATATATATATATATATATCACAATGATCACACAATGATCGTTCACAGGCAGCAATGCACTCCGTTCATGCTGAACGATAATACAAGCGCATTCACAGCTAGCGCACACAAACACTATCAATGGTTTAATCTCACAGCGCAAACTAGCAGTTGCTCGTCTCAGTTGTACACTCGCTCAACAACACTCAGGCACATCCGTCCACATCGAAGTCTCAGTCAGTCTGCCCAGCTTTCCTCCTGGGTCTTGCATCACGTGTCTCATGACCTCCGTGATACTCATGTGTTCCGTGGTCAGTACCGAATCTCAGTGTTGTCCTGTCCGTTAGTCAGTCCGTCGATGGTAATAATGGTCACTCAGGTCACTCATGTTAACCGTTTGTCCTTGGGCGTAGGCCTACTGTCCTGTCCTGCCCTGCCCCTGTCCTGTCTCAGAGATGTGCCCTGTCACAGGGATCTGTCCTGTCTGTCATCATCATCATCATCATCATCATCATCATCATCATCATCATCATCATCTTCTTCTTCTTCCACTTCTGCCGTCTAGCGGCGTGGGAGGAATAATTTGCGTTCCAGCGCCCGGTGGGCGGCGCTGGATAGTGTCATTCCGTGTGATTGTACAATGTCTTTATAATGTTGTCAATCCATTTTCTTCTTGGACGTCCTCGTGATCTCATCGCAGATGATCTTTGATGTAAGGCCAGTGATGGTAGTTGATGGTGTTGCATTATAACGACATGGCCAAACCACTGTCTGTATATAGCTATATAGGGCTCTGACAATATATATTTCCGTAAATCTGTCCGGTTGTTACAAGATGTTCCAGCTTGTGTCTTCTAAAACGATGACTGCCTTTTTCTGACGTTTGTGATAAGTTGTCTTTGCGACGCAGCTTCCCTTAAAACGTCCTGATTGCTATTTTTGGCTGTCAAATTAATTTTCAGCATTCTTCTATCAAACCACAAGGCTTCCATGGATTTTTCGCCTGTTTACTAACTGTCCAAGATTCTCAGCCGTATTTTAAAACTGGTTCTATGTAACATGCAAGAACTCTTTTTCTAACTTTCAAGGACAGTGACTTATTGCACACGTTCTAGACATACTTAATACGTAGAAGCAACAGATACAGGGTTAAATAGATAGAAGCAAACATATGCTCCACTGGAGATTGGGAGAGGGGCAGATAACGGGCAGAAGTAGACGTTTTTTAAAGTAAATTCGAAGTCATTTTAATTAATAAATAGAAGAATGATGAGAACATATGGATAGACAGAGTAATGAATGTGCCCTGAAAGAACCAACTCATGAGAATAACTGCGATTCGTGTGAGAAGTGGACACTCCACATACTACGGACATGTCACGGAGAGAGGAAAGCTTAGGCTAGGCTTAGCATATGGCAATTGGAAAATTTGCGGGGAAGAGACAAGGGTGAGACCTAGAGGTAATATGTCAGGCAACTTGATATAGGGGCATGGAGATTTGTGTATCAGAAGTGACTGGTAACACGCGGACAACCAGGTTGTGAACGAATATGACGATAGTCGTCATTCGGCAGAAATAGTAATCACAATGAACAATTTATGGCGTGCTTTATGATGGTAGGTCACTGACCCAATAAAAGAAGTTAAAAGACGAATATCTATTGCTCTTCAAAGACTAAAACAACTTAATAAATTGTGGAGAGGGACAGATTGAACTACAAATATTAGATTTTTAAGAGCATGCTTATTTCCCATTGCAACATACGCCTGTGAGACATGGACACCTACTAAACAAGCTCAACAGCGCATAAACGCCTTTGAATATAAATGTTATAGACGAGTCCTAAGAATATCTTGGATAAAGAAAAGAACAAATGCATTCATACTTCAAGAGCTGAATATTGAAGAAAGACGATAAAACAAAGACAATTGAAATATTTTGGTCACTTTAAACGTCACGAAAGTTTGGAGAGAACAATAATGAAGGGATATATGCTTGGGAAGAGGAAGGCCAAAGAGAAGACAGGCGCAGGATGTGGCGAATGGGTGTATCGAACGCGTGACATCCTGCTTATGATCGAGAGGTTTCCCGGAAGATTGTTACGGGAGCGAGGTTATGCAAAGGGCATTCGAATGAATGAATGAATAAATGAATGAATGAATGAATGATAGTAGAAGTTATTGTTCGTCTATCATAAATGATGAAGGCCACTCGTCATCCAATGATATTCAGTAAGTATGGAGGTGAGTGATGATGTCTAACCTAAGCTGAGACGAGAGTGGCTGGCTCTATGACTTTAAGTAATGAAGGCCACGAAGACGGACACAGGACATTGCAGACACCTTTGGTACGAGGCGCATGAGGCAGGAGACATGGCAAGGGATCGAGAGGCTTTTCGACGCGCCGCAATGAGAGCGACGTTCTGTAAAGGACCTGCTACATGATGATGAAATAGTAAACGGTAATCAACTCTTGAGGGAAAAAAACGAATTTGGCTCAGTACAACTGGCATGCAAAGAGAAGTGCGATGATGCTAATTTACCCAAAACTTAAAATAACTCAGCAGATCTGTCTGACTATTTCGTAATGCATAATCATATTTCAGCTGCATAATTTTAATCTTTACACGATTTCATAGCTTACAGCCCGCGCATATTTTGTGATGGTAAACTGAACCGCTATCACTGCACTCGGCATAAGATCATAAACTCTTTATCTCCCACAGAGAAGGCACTAATTTTGATTAACTATGTCGTATACTAATTGGTGTTCATGGAAGTTAGAGCAAGAATATCTATAGATAAAAGCATAATGGAATGCACAGAGGCCCCGAAATTAGAATCGTTTGCACTGATGACACTGTCGTTTTACTGAAGAAACCAGTCCACTTTGAAGCTAGACACGTTAGAGTTAGACAACGGGAATTGAAATCCGGGTGCCGACCGACTGACATCTTTCTGATGTCTAATGTGTTCCATTAATATGTCCTCTTCTTCCCCTATGCTTTATATGAACACCTGCTGGGAGACTAAGCAGGTTGTTTCACGTTATCTTGTAGAATCGTGTTTAGCCGCGTCCTGTTGTCTAGCGCTCTGAGGCGAAGGAGTACGACAGCAATTCGTAACCCCGCATACCGCGTTCGAAACACAGCTGCGGCCGATTTGCCAGCAGACCGCCTTGCGCTGTATTTCATACAACGGTATGAGTACTGGGCTTTCAGAAAGCAATGGAAAACTACCGAACGTAAACTTGCCAAGAAATCACAAACAGCCAAAAATGCTAGAGTTAACAATATAAAATGACACAAAGTAGTGCAGCTTTACATAACAGAGTTAAGACACATACAGAACGTTGCGGCGATTAGCCTTCATCAGCAAACAAACACATTCACAAACACAACATACAGTCAAGGAGAACTCCTGTGACTACATCAGAAGGTGACGACAGGACGAGAAGAACAAAAGCATGGAAAAATGGAAGCAATTAAGAGAAAATGAGAATTGAAAAAAAATGCTAATTGAAAAGAATGTTAGTTGAAGAAAATGTTGAAAAAATGTTAATCCCCTTCTTTCTATGTGCTCACTGAACCGTAACACCTAGCACCGGATATAACAACGCACCCGAGACTCTCTTAGTTACTTACAGATCCAAACTGTGAGGTGAGTATGAAGATTTTTCTCTATTAACATTGATTGATATCAATGTATAGAAAGATTCGTATTAAAAATAATAATAATAATAATAATAACAATAATAATAATAATAATAATAATAATAATAATAATAATAATAATAATAATAATTATAATAATAGCCTGTCTCCCTGGTCGAGGCGTTAGCAGCTTTCTCCGTAACCCCGAATACTCTCGTGGTTGGCGTGAGCGCACGAGAATTGGAAGCGGTTCGAGTCGCGCCAGTGACTTATGAGAGTATGGAGTCGGTCGCTCAGAAAGTCGTGGCTTGCTCTTGAGCGTAATCTAGGCATCTAGCCTAGGAATCAATATACAGGTGAAAGATGCTGATGTTTATCGCAATATCCTGAAACAGGATGGAAACGAGGAAAAAAGTAATAATATTAATAATAACGCAATAGAGTGTGGACTATTCCGTACCATAAGTTTTGTATGACAGACCTAAACAATAACGCTAAGGATAAGTCAGCGAATGATAGAAATAAAAATACTATCTTAAAACCAGTTTGCATTCAGAAAATAAAGGGAAGGGACAAAAACGGGATTGGCAGTTTCGGATTATTAGCAGAACGAATGATCAGTGTCAACAACTCACTGACAGGCCTCATCGGGTACTTCTCTCACACCAATACAAGAATACTTGCAAGTCGTGTGGGAGGCAAAATACATAGTGCAGTTTATTGCCATTGGCTCGCTACAGCAGTGAACAGTCGCTAATGAAACACATAACACTCTACCACAGAATCCTCTATCACAAATAGCTAACCACTATGCTACTTTCTATCTATGTAGTTACAACAAATCCCTAGCTCTATTCTAAACGAGGTGTACTCGACACGTCCTGTCTCCCGTCTGCCAATCTTTTCCCCAGCCGGTACACACCACGCGGAGTCCCCTTCACCTTGACGCGTGTTGCCTCACCTGGCACGCTTGATGGCAAACGTGTCATGTTGAGTGTCTACTCAACTTCTCCCGCTACCACGAGGCGTGATGCTTATCGTGGTTAGAGTGCTAACTCTCTGAACCACGCCTCGGGCACAGTATCCCCTCATGGCCTCTTTAAGATTACCTGCTCTTCCTGGCTGAGGGGATGTGTTCAAGTCTTTGACACACACCCGCCCCTCCTGTGTTGCGTCACCAACTTTCACTCATTGGTTGTGACGCAAGAGGTTTCTAAAAAAATTTTGGTTTTTTTTTCCCCCTAATTTTTGGGTTTTTAAAAAGACTTTTCCCTTAGGAAATTTTTTTAAACCTGGCTTTTGGGCCAAAAATTTTAAAATAAGGGCCCCCCTACTG